>BSBK01004118.1:467500-615000 GCA_027943335.1 Chamaecyparis obtusa
GAAAGATACACTGCTGAGCTACTTTCAACTGACCCTCACTACAAGTTTTGGCATTGACTGAGATCACCTTTCCAAATGCAAACAAAGTTGAATCGCCCAAAACTAAGAGAAGTTATTGTAGACCTTAGAATCATGATCTCGTAGCCCCTAATGGTTTGTTGATACCTCTCATGACGTCTGAGATATGAGCTTTGAAAGATCGTTGCCCAATCGTGCTTAGTGCACCTTGGGGTCACTTGGGTTGAGCATAGTTGCAAGCATTCCAGTGACTCTGTGGGTGGAACGGGGTTTTCACTAGCGTTTACCCAGCCAACCGGTGCTGATGGAGAAGATGGTTTGATCCTAGGATGGACGGTTTGAAAGATACACTGCTGAGCTACTTTCAACTGACCCTCACTACAAGTTTTCGCATCGACTAAGATCGCCTTGCTAAATAAAAATGAAGTCAAATCACCCAAAATAGAGAGAGGTTATTATAGACCTTAGAAACATGATCCTATAGCTCCTAACAATTTTTTGATACCTCTCATGAGGTCTGAGATACGAGTCTCAGAAGATTGCTGCCCAATCATGCTTAGTGCACCTTGGGGTCACTTGGGTCGAGCATGGTCACGAGCGTTCCAATGACTCTGTGGGAAAAATGGGGTTGTCACTCATGTTTATCAGGCCAATTGGAGTTGATGGAGCAGACGGTTCGATGCCAGGATAGACAGTTTGAAAGATACACTGCTAAGCTACTTTCAACTGACCCTCACTACAAGTTTTGGCATCGACTGAGATCGCCTAGCCAAATGAAAACAAAGTCGAATCGCCCAAAAATGAGAGAGGTTATTGTAGACCTCAAAAACATGATCTCGTAGCCCCTGATGATTTGTTAATACCTCTCATGAGGTCTGAGATACGAGCCTCAAAAGATCACTGCCCAATCGTGCTTAGTGCACCTTTGGGTCACTTGGGTCGACTGTGGTTGTGAGCGTTCCAGTGACTTTGTGGGTGGAACAAGATTGTCACTAGCGTTTACCTGGCAAACCAAAGCCAATGGAGCAGATGGTTTGATCCTAGGATAGATGGTTTGAAAGATACACTGTTGAGCTACTTTCAACTGACCCTCACTGCAAGTTTTGGCATCGACTGAGATTGCCTTGCCAAATACAAACGAAGTTGAATCACCCAAAACTGAGAGAGGTTATTGTAGACCTCAGAAATACAATCCCATAGTCCCTGATGATTTGTTGATACCTCTCATGAGGTCTGAGATATGAGCTTCAGAAGATTGTTTCCCAATCGTGCTTAGTGCACCTTGGGGTCACTTGGGTCAAGCATGGTCACGAGCATTCCAGTGACTCCGTGGGTGGAACAAGGTTGTCACTCATGTTTACCTAGCCAACCGAAGTCGATGGAGCAAATGATTCAATGCTAGGATAGACAGTTTGAAAGATACACTGTTGAGCTACTTTCAACTGACCCTCACTACAAGTTTTGGCATCGACTGAGATCGCCTTGCCAAATGCAAACGAAGTCAAATCACCCACAACTGAGAGAGGTTATTATAGACCTCAAAAACATGATCTCGTAGCCCCTAATGATTTTTTGATACCTCTCATGAGGTCTGAGATATGAGCCTTGGAAGATCGCTGCCCAATCGTGCTTAGTGCACCTTGGGGTCACTTGGGTCGACCGTGGTCGCGAGCGTTCCAGTGACTCCGTGGGTAGAATGGGGTTGTCACTCACATTTACCCAGCCAACCAGAGCTAATGGAGCAGATGGTTCGATGCCAGGATAGATGGTTTGAAAGATACACTACTGAGCTATTTTCAACTGACCCTCACTGCAAGTTTTGGCATCGACTGAGATTGTATTGCCAAATGCAAATGAAGTCGAATTGCCCAAAACCAAGAGAGGTTATTGTAGAACTCAAAAACATGATCCTGTAGCCCCTAATGATTTTTCGATACCTCTCATGAGGTCCAAGATACAAGCCTCAAAAGATCGCTGCCCAATCGTGCTTAGTGCACCTTGGGGTCACTTCAGCCAAGCGTGGTCGCGAGTGTTCCAGTGACTCCGTGGGTGGAATGGGGTTGTCATTGGCATTTACCTGGCCAAGCAGAGCTAATGGAGTAGATGGTTTGATGCCAAGATAGATGGTTTGAAAGATACACTGCTGAGCTACTTTCAACTGACCCTCACTGCAAGTTTTGGCATCGACTGAGATCGCCTTGCCAAATACAAACAAAGTCAAATCACCCAAAACTGAGAGAGGTTATTCTAGACCTCAAAAACATGATCCCATAGCTCTTGAAGGTTTTTTGATACCTCTCATGAGGTTTAAGATATGAGCCTCAAAAGATCACTGCCCAATCGTGCTTAGTGCACCTTGGGGTCACTTGGGTCGAGCGTGGTCGCGAGTGTTCCAATGATTCCGTAGGTGGAATGGGGTTGTCACTCATGTTTACAATGTCATGAAAGTGAACCACCAACTTTAAAACACACAATGCATTATGGTACACTGGGCAGTACAAGCAATTGTGTTTTACAGATTTAGTAAGTAGCCCTTGGGAACATATCCTTGTCTACAATGGAAACAATTAGGTTTTCATTTTGAAACAAGAGAAGACCCAAATGGGAAAGCATGCACACTTCTTTTCTTTACCCAGTTCCGTTGTAATGACTATTAGTGATATGTTTGAAATTTGAACTATGAAACTAATCACGATTAAGCCAGTCAACACTCTACTAAAATTTAATTATTTTTAATATTCTGCTTATTATGTTTGAGGTTTAACTTCTATAGATTGTTTGAAATGATAAAAAATAATATCCTTAAAGCTTTAGAAACAACAATCAAACATGTAAGAATTCAAACCATGCAAATGACATAAATAAATGACATGTAAGATCCCTTGTTGGCACTATTGGCCACCCATACATGATTTTGGTCATAAGTCCTTATCAAGACTTCTAGGACATTTAACTTTTAAATCAAATTGATTGTTACAAATTTCTATTATAGGCTTCAAAAGATATCAATTAACCATTAAGGATCATTTTGTCCTTCTATCTCTGATTGGATCCATGGTGACCGTAGGTGTCTTCATAGGTGCTCCTGCACAAGTTACAATCCACATACAAAACCAAGTTTATTGACTCAAAATACAATCTAAGAAAGGTGAAATTAATGTATTGAAATTAAGCTTAACGAACTTAGAAAACAATGCACTAAGTTAACTTATTACCTAGTCAAGTGTTCCTGAAGGGTCATCTCTTTGCTTCAGGGTCTCCAATAGTGCTTCATGATTAGCAGTACTAATAGTCCAAAGTTCTTTTGTCTTTGGTATTCCTTGATGCTTTGACAACTTGACATTTGTTGCTATAACAAGGTGTGAATACATGAGAATAGTTTTGTGCTTCTCATAGTGTTCAAATGTGGGAATTCCATTCTTTCTAATCATGTATGTTCGCAACCATGTTCCCACAACAAAAACTAAACCAGTAGGATATGTGAACCCATCACCATCTATCATCAATTGTACAAGCTTTTTTTACCTCATACACAACGTGCTAACCAATAATCTGACCTCTCATCATTCCCCTATGGTGCAACCAATGCAAAAACATCTCCTGGCTTCAGAAGATCTGAAAGATGGTCATACTTAACTAAAGTGTCCATGTCATCATTTCTTATAGAGAGTGTCAAAGATAAAGGAGTTAGATACCATGGAACCCATGTATCCACCCACTCACTTGACTCAAAATGATCCCAATCATACTGAAAACACATGGGGCAAAAACAAGCCAACTCTCGTGTCCAAATGGTCCATGTACTACTATTGGAGATTCGAAATGAATTCATTTTTGAAGAGTCTTTAGTGTTTGACAATCTAATCTATATCCTATAGTTCCCTCCTCAACCAACCAAAAGAATCTACGCACTATAGAATCAAGAGTCCCCCCTGTGACAATGCTAAAGTACACCAATCAACAATAAAATGAGCATCAAGAAGTACGACACCTAAAATCCTCAATTGCTCCTTAACTAGAGCTCTCTTCACACATGCACCTACTCCATCATGCTCCCCTTTCCCATGCCCTGACTCAAAAAAACTCCAACTATGAGGTACACCTCTCTCCACATGCATTCTACACAACTAATAAAACATTCTAGCATTCTTAAATTGACCGGTGCAATTATATGACCAAATGAGATGCCTATCCATAGCAATACCATTGTCCTACAAGAAGTCAAAATAGTTCTGGAAACAATGTTGAACAAACTCATGAGAGTGATACATGTCGTCGCTCATATAAAAATGGTACTCTCTGATTATCTTTCGCTCATCTTTTGTGCTATTAGGGGAATGTCTATATGTGATGTGTACAAAAATAGCAACCTGAATGGAATTGTAATATTGAGCTTGAGTCTCATTTTGGGGCTGCAATATATAGTTCTCTGCAAAGTCTACAATGGATATACTAGTTCCAATGGGGAAAGTGTCCATACACATTCTGAATTGTTGATCCAACCATTGAGAACTGTGACTATGCCTTGCATACTTGTAAAAAAGATTTGTCTTGAAATCTGAGATAAAAATCAGCAACATTGTATTCTTTTGCAACTAACTCACATATAGAGCCTTCACCTACACTCTTCAATGTATATTTAATTGTTTCATATACCTTTTTGGGATGAGTGTCTTTCCAAAATTGTGTTCCAAACCCTCATGAAAACATGTTCTAAACTTGGACAAGCCACCACATTCTGAGCACTTGGCATTTAAGTAATAATTTTTATAAAATAAACAATCATCATCTCTATGACATAAAAATTGATCTAGCAAGTCTCTTGATGATTTGGGAAGACCACTTGCACCACAATCCTCTAGCATTTCATTAGTATGCAAAGTAGAATGAATGGACGGTAATAATTCATGATGCATTGAAAACTCAACATGATATTTGCAACATGGATTCCGAATCTTAAGGGGTACACAATAAAATGGCTTCATGGATTCAAAAGACCTTTGTGATATTTTTAATGTTGGATGTGTCTCACAAAATTTTGTATACAACATTGTTTGACTTGCCTCCACATAATGTTTAGGATGTGGAGTGCGGTCTCGATTGCCAACTCTCAACTTCAAGACATCCTTCACATTTGGTGACATTCTTGAGTTAGCATCCCAAAATTCTTGAATTTCATCCTTGACAAAATTTGTTAGCTTCTTATCGAAATGCGAAAGTCTCCCACCATAAGCCCATGTATCAATTTGAAGTGGATCATCAAGTCTTTCTCTTCTTGCAAGTGCTCTACCCAAAGTTTTATGGTCTATATTGAAGTCAACACAGGTTTGTCTCATCAAACAAGCCTTTCTCGACTAATGACTTACTAAGGAGGTTGTAATAACCCTCTAAGCAACTCTCTTATATTTTTCTCTACTAGTCTTCCCAATGCTATTGAGAGCACTGAAAAGATTCTTCACAACAATGGAATTTCTCTCCATTTTCTTGTTCACACGAATCTTCAATTTCACAAGCACAGGTCTCATCTTTTGCATCTTTAACAACTGCACAAAAATTTGACAATGCTCAACCAATGTCTTGTTTCCAAAAAAATGATCATAAAGTCTTGAAGCCCACAACCTAATGGTTCTATGTGACCTCTTTCCTTCCCAATTATTCATAATGTTCTCCTCAATTTCAATTAACCATTTAGGTGTTCTTGAAAGCCCTGAATTTGAAGATTGATTATCTTTATTGCAAGGGACTTCATTTCGCATATAATTTGGAGATGTGTAACGTTCATGTGGTTCTTGTGCAACATTTTCATTCCCCAAGCCTACATTTTCAATCTCCGTCTGTACATTTTCATCTTCATTCCATTCATTGTCATTCCCCAAATCTACGTTTTCATTCCCAAATTAATTTCCATATTATTTTCAAATTCAACATCCTCTTCACTTGCAAATAAATTTACAGGGTCACCTTGATTAATGTTTAACATACCTTCTCTCCTTCTTCGGTGATTTTACCTATATTTTTCCCTATATGCTTGAATTTCTTCATTCATCACCTTCCTCTTCCATTTAGCCTTTCGACGACTGCTGCTTCCCATGGTGAGACCACAAGTTGACAAAAAATAAAAAATGGGCCCCAAATCACATTTTTTTTTCTTGCAACTTGTGAAAAAGCTTGAAATCCTGTGCTTCTCTGGTCTATGGGGATAGGGAATATTTTGGTCAAATATGACCAGTCAAATATCGGGTACTCAATTACAAATTGGGTACTCGATATTTCTAGGTAGATGAAAAAAAGGGTGGGAGAAAATGAAAAAATTGAACTTTAACATATAAAATGGGGTATATAATATATATATATATATATATATATATATATATATATATATATAATGTATTCAAAAAAATACCTGCACAGTTGATTTGATGACAAACAGTTTCAACCCAAGTCCTCTTGAAAGTATCCAGCACAAGATTTTTCTATAGACTCCTAATGTTGGTAGTCTGACTATACTGAATAAGTCCCCGTGACCCCTTCGGACACGTTTGAATGCTCAAGTGTTGTTGAAGGGGTCGTAAGACCCCTTAAGACACACTTGAGCATTCCAATGTGTCTATAGGGGTCATGGGGACTTCCTAGGGGTCCTAACATGTGATAAGGCATACAAGAACCCCTAGGAAGTCTCCATGACCCCTTTTGACACATTTGAATGCTCAAGTGTGTCCGAAGGGGTCATAGGACACCTTAAGACACACTTAATGTGTCTAATGTGTCCATAGGGGTCATGCGAACTTCCTAGGGGTCTTAACGTGTGATAAGGCATACAAGAACCCCTAGGAAGTCTCCATGACCCCTTTTGACACATTTGAATGCTCAAGTGTGTCCGAAGGGGTCATAGGACACCTTAAGACACACTTAATGTGTCTAATGTGTCCATAGGGGCCATGTGAACTTCCTAGGGGTCCTAACGCGTGATAAGGCATACTAGGACCCCTAGGCAGTCCCCATGACCCCTTTTGACACATTTGAATGCTCAGGTGTATCTAAAGGGGTCGTAGGACCCCTTAAGACACACTTGAGCATTCCAATGTGTCCATAGGGGTCATGTGAACTTCCTAGGGGTCTTAACACATGATAAGGTGTACTAGGACCCCTAGGAAGTCTCCCTGACCCCTTTTGACACATTTGAACCCTCAAGTGTGTCTGAAGGGGTCATAGGACACCTTAAGACACACTTGATGTGTCTAATGTGTCCATAGGGGTCATGCGAACTTCCTAGGGGTGCTAACATGTGATAAGGCATACTAGGACCTCTAGGAAGTCTCCATGACCCCTTTTGGCACATTTGAATGCTCAAGTGTGTCTGAAGGGGTTGTAGGACCCCTTAAGACACACTTGAGCATTCTAATGTGTCCATAGGGGTCATGTGGACTTCCTAGGGGTCCTAACATGTGATAAGGCATACTAGGACCCCTAGGAAGTCTCCATGACCCCTTATGACATATTTGAAAGCTCAAGTGTGTCTGAAGGGTTCGTAGGACACCTTAAGACACACTTGATGCATCTAATGTGTCCATAGGGGTCATGTAAACTTCCTAGGGGTCTTAACACATGATAAGGCATACTAGGACCCCTAGGAAGTCCCCATGACACCTATCACATTTGAACACTCAAGTGTGTTTGAAGGGGTCGTAGGACCCTTTAAGACACACTTGAGCATTCCAATGTATCCATGGGGGTCATGCAGACTTCCTAGGGGTCCTAACGCATGATAAGGCATACTAGGACCCCTAAGAAGTCCCCATGACCCCTTTTGACACATTTGAACACTCAAATGTGTTCAAAGGGGTCGTATGACACCTTAAGACACACTTGATGTGTCTAATATGTCCATAGGGGTCATGCGGACTTCCTAGGGGTCCTAACGGGTGATAAGGTGTACTAGGACCCCTAGAAAGTCCCCATGACCTCTTTTGACACATTTGAATGCTCAAGTGTGTCCAAAGGGGTCATAGGACCCCTTAAGACACACTTGAGCATTCCAATGTGTCCATAGAGGTCATGTGGACTTCCTAGGGGTCCTAATGCATGCTAAGGCATACTAGGACCCCTAGGAAGTCTCCATGACCCCTTTTGACACATTTGAATGCTCAAGTGCATCCGAAGGGGTCACAAGACACTTTAAGACACACTTGATGTGTCTAATGTGTCCATAGAGGTCATGCGAACTTCCTAGAGGTCCTAACACGTGATAAGGCATACTAGGACCTTGAGGAAATCCACATGACCGCTTTTGACACATTTGACCCCTTCAGACACACTTGAGCATTCAAATGTGGCAAAAGGGGTCATGGGGACTTCCTAGGGATCCTAACATGTGATAAGGCATACTAGGACCCCTAGGAAGTCTCCATGACCCCTTTTGACACATTTGAACACTCAAGTGTGTTCGGAGGGGTCGTAGGACACCTTAAGACACCTTTGATGTGTCTAATGTGTCCATAGGGGTCATGCAGACTTTCTAGGGGTCCTAACGCATGATAAGTCATACTAGGACCCCTAGGAAGTCCCCATGACCCCTTTTGACACATTTGAACACTCAAGTGTGTCCGAAGGGATCGTAGGACCCCTTAAGACACACTTGAGCATTCCAATGTGTCCATAGGGGTCATGCAGACTACCTAGGGGTCCTAACATGTGATAAGGCATACTAGGACCCGTAGGAAGTCCCCATGACCCCTTTTGACACATTTGAATGCTCAAATGTGTCTAAAGGGGTCGTAGGATGCCTTAAGACACACTTGATGTTTCTAATGTGTCCATAGGGGTCATGCGGACTTCTTAAGGGTCCTAACGCATGATAAGGCATACTAGGACCCCTAGGAAGTCCCCATGACCCCTTTTGACACATTTGAATGCTCAAGTGTGTTCGAAGGGGTCGTAGGACACCTTAAGACACCTTTGATGTGTCTAATGTATCCATAGGGGTCATGCAGACTTCCTAGGGGCCCTAACATGTGATAAGGCATACTAAGACCCCTAGGAAGTCCCCATGACCACTTTTGACACATTTGAACACTCAAGTGTGTTCAAAGGGGTCATAGGACAACTTAAGAAACACTTGAGCATTCCAATGTGTCCATATGGGTCATGCGGACTTCCTAGGGGTCCTAACACGTGATAAGACATACTAGGACCCCTAGGAAGTCCCCATGACCCCTTCCATCACATTTGAATGCTCAAGTGTGTCCGAAGGGGTTGCACGACACCTTAAGACACACTTGATGTCTATAATGTGTCCATAGGGGTCATGCAGACTTCCTAGGTGTCCTAACATGTGATAAGGCATACTAGGACCCCTAAGAAGTCCCTGTTGGTGTCCAAAATGATGCTTATGCTCTAAAAGGCTGCCAGTATACCCTCAGATGGATTTTAGGGATGGTTAACTCCAAAATTGCTATGAGGTCTTAGGGTAACTGGACCAACTATAGGGACAAGACTGCCCTCTTCTACTTCTGGCTCTGCAAAACCAAGGCGGGTGCACCTAACCTAGTATAAAATAGACTTCATACACCAAGAACTAGGTTTGAATAACACATAAGTGGATAGCAAGAAAGTACTAAGTATCAACCACACACTCATTGACTCTCCATTGCTATGGGGTAGAACCACAGACAACCAAATGCTAAAAACTTAAAGAATGGTTCTTAATTTTATGTAGTTGAATCATAACAACCAATCAGGACATGTTAGCAAAGAAATACTTATCTAGGCCAGTGCCTCATCCATTGGGCAAGGTTTCTTAGATAGACTACACACACACACCAGAAATATACCTAAGATTCAAAGCCATAAACACATTTACAATCTCCTCTACTACTTATAGAATATCCCTACATAGACAAGAGATAAATTTAGGTCCCATCTGGAGCATCATTTAATCTAATCCTGGAGTAGAACTCAAGATTGAAAACCTATACACAAATTGTCATGCAATGAACTAGAAAGTTCAAAATTCATCTACGTTGACACAAGGGAGAGATGAGAATCATGTGCCTGCATTAAGTATAAAGAATCCTCAAGTGTGTACAGTCAATCCAAAGGAACCCTGCTTGCAAACTGCAGCTCAGACCTATAACTTTCTTTCAAATTGCCAAAAAATCAAGACAGGACATTACAATTCAGACTGGCAGAAGACTCACAACAGAAAAGTTTGAAAATCTAACTCCCAATGCTACAAAATGATCATGAAAATCCCTTTATACCAGGGTTACATTACAAGCACAATGATCATTTGAAATTCAAAATCACCTAACCCCACCGAGAAATAAACATAGACATGACAGGGGTCAAGCCACAGCAATTGACAATCCATTCTACCCACTCCAGCCGCTCAAAAATTGATTTTCGGTACCTCCTGCCACAAAAAACACTCAACAAGCTCAAACAGTCACATGTATTGCGCAGACAGTAAGTCTTTTAACAATTCACCTTCAGTCTTGCAACTGCGTAGTCACATCTCTCACCGCCACAAGGAACGGGCAACAATTTTATGCTTGGTCGCATGATCGCATAACCCAAAAATGGGTTATGCGAACATGCGACAACCATCTCCCTTTTCCCTCTGCATAACCACCGACGCCATACCATTGCCACAAAAGGGCATGTCGCATGTTCGCAAGCCAAAAAATTGGCTCACGCGAACATGCGACAAGCCACTACCTTGCACCCCGTCGGCCGTTAAATCACCGCCGAGAAACCAAAGCCCAGGCCTGCATTCAAAATCCACCTTCCCGCTAGCATAGTCCAACCAGAAACTGCCATGACACCACCGCACGGAGCCCACCAAACAACTGTAGACAGGCCCCAGGGACACGTGGTGCCCTGTCACATTATCACATAGCCCGGAGACGGGCTATGCGAACATGCGACCTCCCACAGGCTGCTACCTTTCCGTGCATAACTCCACAACCGTGATGCCAGATCATTGTTACATGATCACATAACCCAAAAATGGGTTATGTGAACATGCGACAACCCGTAGACCATAACCGCAACCGCATGGAGATAACACCACCTCCCGCCGACCAAAAGAAAACTGCCACCACATCTGAAAGATGCCCCAGGGACCGTTGACCAATCTGTAAACAAGCCTAGAAATGAACGGTGGGTGCATGATCACATGGGCTTGAAACCTCCATGAGATCATGCGCCAGCCACAGGATCTACCACATCACCCCACGGATGCCACACCGAACAGACACTGCCACTGGGAACAAGGAGACGTGTCGGTCGGTCGCATGATTACATAGCCAAAGAATGGGCTATGCAATCATGTGACAGCCAACTAAAGGTTGCCACATCACCACAGCGCAGTCACCACTGAAGAGACCCCACCTGCAAAAAGCTTTGAAAATCTAGGTCCACCATCACGCGACCGCGTGACTAAGGCAAACCTAACCGCCAGGCAAGTTGCTAGATGTTAGTCGCTTAACCACTAGAATCAAGCGACAAGGAGATAACTGTTGGTCACCAGGTTGCCAGAAGGGAAACTAACCGCCAGGCAGCCAAAAACCATGAAGAACTGGGACCACGCGGATAGGTGGCGGGCGGTTGCATGATCACATGTCAGAAAAGTCTGACATGCGGCCATGCGACAGCCAATCAGAGAAGAGCCTTTGAAAACCTAGGCCCACCACCCAGCACACTTGCGCACTTAGAAAAGTAAACCGCCAGGCAGCCTTACAGAATTGGGACCCACATGGACAGGTGGCAAGTGGTTGCATGATCGCATGTCAGAAAAGTTTGACATGTGGCCATGCGATAGCCAATAGGGAAGAAGCTGGACCCACCACATGGTCGAACATGCGCAGTTAAGACAAAGTAAAAAATACACAAAGTTTTTGGCACCAAAAGACAAGTGCACCAAGCTAGAAGGCAAAGGTCGAAAACAACGAGGGCTTTCGGCAAAAGATTGAAAACACACAGGAATAATGACAGACTGAAAGGTGATAGGGAAGCCGAAAACAACACGGGTTTTCGAAAACACTATATGTTTTCGACACTGTGGTAGAATTTTAAAGTTTGCTTCCCGCGGACCTTAGGATTTGAAAAGATTTTTGGGCTTTGCACATTAGGAGACACGACTTGGGCTGGAGCAAGGCGACAACACTGAAACACACAGGGCAAGACATACACACCACTTTTTATAGGGAGGAGGCCATTTTCAAAGATTTTGCAGTGACTGGAAAATTGGCCTAACAGTCCCCATGGCCCCTTTTGACACATTTGAACACTGAAGTGTGTCCGAAGGGGTCGTAGGACCCATTAAGACACACTTGAGCATTCCAATGTGTCCATAGGGGTCATGTGGACTTCCTAGGGGTCCTAACGCATGATAAGGCATACTAGGACCCATAGGAAGTCTCCATGACCCCTTTTGACACATTTGAACACTCAATTGTGGTCAAAGGGGTCATAGGAAAACTTAAGACACACTTGATGTGTCTAATGTGTCCATAGGGGTCATTCAGACTTTCTAGATTTCCTAACGTGTGATAAGGTGTACTAGGACCCCTAGGAAGTCCCCATGACCCCTTCTCTCACATTTGAATGCTCAAGTGTGTTCGAAGGGGTTATAGGACCCTTTAAGACACACTTGAGCATTTTGATGTGTCCATAGGGGTCATGCGGACTTCCTAGGGGTCCTAACATGTGATAGGGTGTACTAGGACCCCTAGGAAGTCCCCATGATCCCTTTTGACACATTTGAATGCTCAAATGTGTCTAAAGGGGTCGTAGGACACCTTAAGACACACTTAATGTGTCTAATGTGTCCATAGGGGTCATGCAGACTTCCTAGGGGTCCTAACACGTGATAAGGTGTACTAGGACCCCTAGGAAGTCCCCATGACCCCTTTTGACACATTTGAATGCTCAAGTGTGTCCGAAGGGGTCGTAGGACCCCTTAAGACACACATGAGTATTCCAATGTGTCCATAGGGGTTATGCGGACTTCCTAGGGGTCCTAATGCATGATAAGGCATACTAGGACCCCTAGGAAGTCCCCATGACCCCTTTTGACACATTTGAATGTTCAAGTGTATTCGAAGGGGTCATAGGACCCCTTAAGACACACTTGAGCATTCCAATGTGTCCATAGGGGTCATGTGGACTTTCTAGGTGTCCTAACACATGATAAGGCATACTAGGACCCCTAGGAAGTCTCCATGACCCCTTTTGACACATTTGAATGCTCAAGTGTGTCTGAAGGGGTTGTAGGACCGCTTAAGACACATTTGAGCATTCCAGTGTGTCCATAGGGGTCATGCAGAGTTCCTAGGGTTCCTAACGCATGATAAGGCATACTATGACCCCTAGGAAGTATGGATCAAATAGCGAAGGTGCATCAAATCAAATCAATATCATAATATATATAGAAAATACTATTATGGACAAAAATATTTTCATATTAATGGAAAAGAGTGGGAAGAGCTTCTTGGACCCATGATAGAAGTTACAGATAAGGAGGAAGAGCTAGGAAGGGGAAAGCGACAAAGGAAAGAAGATATGCGTGTGAGCCTATGTCACATGATGATGATGAGTACTCACCATCTGCTAGTAGCTCAAGTAGTGACAGAAGCTCTTCAGTGCACATGTACACTGACACAAAAAAGTAAGATAGAGAAGTAACAAGTGCTGTGGAATTATCCATAGAGCAATGTGAAATGAAGCCTCAAATTGGTTCATTAGCAGGCAAAGAATTTGGTCATGCACTTCTTTCTAGCACCACAAATATTTCTATTAGAAATGCCTATTCATCAATGGCCTTACATTTACGAGACTTGGGAAACTAGGTTACTCATGTTGGGCATTATCCCTCAAATGTAAGTTCATTGCTACCTTTGGCAAGGCAGTCTCACTCCTCATTTTACAAAAAAGGGCAGCCGTCTATGGTCTAAGGTTTTAATTCAGATGACAAGTGGAGAGCTTCTCAAGGTACTGATCTCTTTCGTAGAGAAGTTCCTGATTCATCTCAAGGTTCTTGTTTAGGTGACCAACACCTTGGAGGTCCACAAATAGATCCATTGATTTACCAAATTGGTAAAAGGGTAGATGCAATTTTGGAAATAGTATCCCAATTGAAGAGAAATGGAAATTCCAGTGAGCATAAAGGTATTGCAGATCCAATGGGTGTATCTCCTCCACTAACAAATATAATTACTTCCAGAGAGTTGAGTTTAAATGGAGACTGTCTATCCCCAAGCATGCCCCACTCGAGCAGATGAACCAGATGTTGCTTGAGTAAAGAAGATAGTGGTTTATTAAACCATCTGCATTATATCCCACTTGCTATCAGTTACTACTTTTTGAGCGGCTTGATAGCTGCTTCTGTGTGGGATTTCTGTAATATATAATGTCCTCATGCAAGTACATGCCAGTTTTTGTAAACATTTTCTGTTGTAAAGGGTTAGTGAGCAATATCAAAGAAAAGGTTCTTGCATGTATTATTTAGACACATATCAATTAGGAAACCATTTTTCTCCCATTACATAGCAGAAATGCCTAGATTCACTTTGTTGGTATCAATATGTAGCAAGATGAGGGAAGACATATTTGGAAAGAGGAAGTACAAATGTTACTGTCAAAACCATTTGGAGAGTAATATTCTTCTCCTGATTGTAATAAGAAACTCAAAATGCAGAAGACAACAAATAGCTGGGGCATTTATTTGCTATGACCTATGTCAATTTAAGTTCAATTCCTATTGATGATATTCTCAATGTGTAAAAATAAACTGATGTGTTATTTTAAAATGGTGTTGACTGAAATTTATGAACATATGTCAAATATACATTTTTTCTAGAATTTGAAATAGAACCAGTGGTAATATAATCAAATTTGTGAATTTCACATCCAATCATTGGATGTTAATCAGAAGTACAATACAGTAATATTTTTGAGCCGATAAACAATCTTAGTCTTACTTCAAACCTACTCCCGTGTATGTGGGTTCTTGGAGGTATCTACTAAACAATGTTTGGATCTGTAATGTCCCTATCCAGGACCTTACTCACTTTTCTTAAAACTCAGGTAATTAGAATTTGGATTTCTAATGCATGTTGTGATATTATTTAAGTTTGCCTTGCTGGACTTACTGATTAATATTGTAATGAATTGGTTATCCTTCCCGTTCTCTCTCTCTTGTACTCTCTCCCCTTCCCCTTCTCTCTCTCTCCTACTCTGTCCCCTTCCCCTTTTCTCTCTCTCTCCTACTCTATCCCATTCCCTCTCTCTCTCTCTCTCTCTCCTACTCTCTCTCCTTCCCCTTATCTCTCTCTCCTACTCTCTCCCCTTCCCCTTCTCTCTATCTCTCCTACTCTCTCCCCTTCCCCTTCTCTCTCTCTACTACTCTCTTTCCATCCCCTTCTCTCTCTCTCTCTCTCTCTCTCTCTCTCTCTCTCTCTCTCTCTCTCTCTCTCTCTCTCTCTCTCTCTCTCTCTCTCTCTCTCTCTCTCTCTCTCTCTCTCTCCTCACCTTCTCACTCTCTCTCTTCCTCTCTTAGCCCCCGCCACCTTCTCACTCTCTCTCTTCCTCAATGGCCGCCCATGAATTTTTTAAATGGTTGATTGATTTCCTTTGCTTCTTTCAATGGCCATCCATTATTTTTCTGCAATCTCCCAACCTTTCGTACATAGTTGTAAAATACATATTAATATATATTATACATATATAATATATGATATATAATGTAACATTTAATATTAATATATATTAAATAATATTTATTGTAAAATGTATATTATATAATATTTAATATATAATTGATATTATATAATATTTAATATATATAATATATAATCTAATATAATATATAGTTTTTGATTGTGATATAATCTAATATATATAATCATGAAAAATGGGATGGAGAAATGGGAGAGAGAAAGGGGAGGGAAAAGTGAAAAATCAAAATTCTGCCAGCCTTTTTGAGTACCCAAAAATATTGGGTACCCGATTAGGCTCGGTATTGCTTTGTGCACCAAACCTACATGGTCAACTATTGAAATGTCTCAAAAACGTGTTTTTCCCCTGTTTCTCTGAGTTCCAAACTTCAACCATGTAGCTGACGACTTTTTTTTCACCTAAATTTGATGAAACGAAAAGGGTATCTTAAGGAGATTATCAGCTTTCTATCGATATAATTGTTGTCAAATTTTGAATTAATTATTGTCTAATTGAGTTACCTCTAAAGTGCTGATTTATATACTGATTGAAAAATGACTATAACTTTTAGATGGTATAACATTTTTGAAATCCAAAAAAGGCATCACATTCTATGCTTCACCTACTATAAGGAAAAAAAAAAAAAAATTGAATTTTGTAAATTTTTGAATGAGTTAAGGTGGTCAAACACGCGAGTTTTTTTATTCTAAAAATGTTGTAGCAAAAAATTCATAATTAATTATTTTTTTGGAATAAAATTACAAAAAAATATGTGTCACATCCGGGCATGAGTCTACTACTTATCTATAAAATCTTATAATAAAATATTATCATTTGATTATGATTAAGGTGGTCAGACATACACCTACTTCTTATTTTTTTTCAAGAAATTTTTGTACTACTGCATTAAAATCTATGCTTTTCACCAATCATACTAACTTTTTTTCAAAAAAGGCCTAGTAGTTTAGAAACTACACTCAATTTTCTACAGATTATATTCTTACAACTTTTTGATATTAGGTTGATAGCTAGTTGAAATTTTCACGTCAAGTTGACTAACCCTAATTTGCTGATTTTTCATTGCCAGTTAAGGGCATAGTTTGGCCCCTCATGATCTTGCACATATCCATTTGATCAAGCAATACTGGGAGCTAGACCCAACAACAAATAGATTTGTGGTGATTTTCACAATAGTTAATGTGTTTCTGGGTAGGCTCCCAATAGCACTCAGGCAAATATGCATGTTCATCACCTGTGCATATGAAGTGGCTCTAATGGAAGATACAATCACTAAATTCTGCATACTCCTTATTTTGTTATGGGTTGATATTGTCAGACATGGTCTTTCTTGAATGGAATGACTCATTACTTGTACATTGACTAGAATGTTGGTGGAAGAAGGATGATTTGTTTGCAACCATTTTTTCAACTCTAATTTTCTCAACACAAAGGGACATTTATCATAGCCATAGAAACATGATTATTTTAAAATGGAATACACCAAGGAGTACCATAAAAAATATTGACTATTTACAATCATGAATAGTTAACCTTAATCAAATAGCTCATTTTTTTATCAGCATGTGTAGTCTATGTATATGAAAAATGAATGATATATCAAGTTGAAATAAAACAGTGAACAAAAATTCAAATTCAAGGCCTAATTTATCAAGAGCAACAAACATTAGGATGAAAGAAAAATCATTAAGACTATAGAAAAATCATTAAGAATAGAAAATCAAGTTCTATAAAAATCATTCTGACTATAGAAAAATCATTTAGACTAGAAAATCAAGTTCTAGAAATGGACGGTTCTGATGCTTTGCCATTTCAACAATTGAGCATTCATCATTTGGTACTTCTTGGTGTATTACATTTAAATTTTTTAGTTGTCATGTTTATGTGCATGTTCTTTATGTGTTTGGCTTCTCTCCCTCGCAAGGGATATGTCGATAGGTAATTGATTTGAAATCATAATGATTTGACAGTCTTTTTTTAGGATAGGCGTAATCATCCTGCCAACCTTAATTAGCAACATTTGTGATATATGTCAAGTACTTATAATCAGTATGCCCAACAATCAGAGACTTAGTAGTAAAAGCATAAGGTTGCACATCCACATTGGCCCTAGTAAGTATTAGAGCCTTTCAAATTTGTAAAGAACACAAACTTTGCAAATCAAATTGATATTTCATTAAAACCTATGTTCTTGATCAAGTTCTTAAAGATTAAAGCATGAAACCATCAAGTTCTTCACCTATGTTCTTCATGGTTGGGGAAGTTGTGATGGAGTTATATGTAACCTTTGGAAGTCATTGTACGACAGACTTAAGCCTGGAGTGTACAGTAGGAACATAGATTCAATAAAAATAGAAGTTTAAATCTGCAAGTCCATTGTGTTATGCATTGTTGAAAGGCTTCTTTACTTATTGTTTTGGTTTCTAAATTCAAGGATGGAATAGTAAGCAATCTCCAAGCATTCATTTCATCATTGAATGTATTGTGAGCACTTTAAAATTCTGTTCCGTACGTTTTGACTGGTAAAACCAGTGACTGTTCCAAGTAATGTTTTTAATCCTTTGAGGTTTCTCATGATCCTGATGTAAGTTGATTGGATTAAGCAATTTGGGGATCCAATAGGACTTTAGGGGAGTTAAATAAATATTTTGGAAGACTTAGAGGAACTATTAGCATGATCGTTCCTTCATCTATAGTGAGTTAGACTGAATTTGCTAAGTTTTTCCTTTGTTTTGAAGAGTATTTTGTAATCTATTTTGTAAAAAAATTTAACACGATTTTTTTTATAGAAAATTGAACCAATGACATGTTTACAACAAAGAAATAGAATGATAATAATATGCTGAAAATTCTATTCTGTTTAATACACGCCAAAGGACCAGTTGTATGAAATTGTCAATCACATAGCATTTCAGTGTTGTATGAGTGGATTGTGTAGGAATAGTTAACATTAAACAAGGAGAAAACTCCTCAACACATCTTGGAAACCATTGAATTCAATAATAAATGAAACCTAACACCAAAAATATTCCTTCCATTCACTTCTACCAAGAATAAAGCATTTAATCCATTCAACATTACATATAATCATTAGACAGTTACATTTCTTGACTGTCTAGAGGAACAGTCATGACCAAAATGATCAAAAGTACTTTCACCCTTGCACAAGCTATTCCAAACTTCAAGTAAAATGAGAAATATGCTATATCAAATCATTCATATTTATAGTAACCATTCAAAGGATCATTTTGTCAATGAACCCTCTGACTGTACCCCTATGATAGAGAAAGGAAATCTCAAAATAGAGAAAGGAAACTTAGTAAAACCAGTCTATGTCATTGTTTGTGAGGGTACAGTCATGATAAGTGCCTCTCAAACCTCTCCAAACATGTAAGAATGTCTTTAAATACTTTATTGATCTCTTCTAAACATTAACACATGGACAATCAAACCAGTAGTCTCCAAAGCATTCAATAAGTGAATATGAATGTTTGAAAACTTTCATCTCAACTTCCCCAACCACTCCTAATCGGTTAGAGGGATTAGTTGAGTGTTTAGACACTAAAACTTCTTAAACATACTTTATTTGATATGATGAATTGTAATATCAACAAACGTGAATCCAAACATTTCAAAATAGTGAATCGATATCCTTGAGCACAAGCACCAATAACATCAAATAATGGAGATAAAACATGGGCTAGGGCACGACACCAGTAGAATGTGGTCATTTCAGTGAGCATTCATGATCAAATAAAATGCAATGTATTTGAAATTTGTGGTCGAATATGATGCCGGAGGCTTGAAAGACGTTGCCCGTCAAAGATACCAATCAAAGATGAAGAAATCACATACCTTCTCTCGCGCTCAGCTTGCACGAAGGAAGATTTGATAGCCAAATCTTCCTTGTACCACACGAAGAACATGCTATTGGTTCAGTTTAGCATGTTATTATTATATCAGATAAAGTATGTTTAAGAATTGTTGGTAAGGATAGGAATAGTGGAGATTCTAGAAATATCTCTCTAACCAATTAGGAGTGGTTGGGGAAGTTGAGAGGAAAGTTTTCAAACATTCATATTCACTTATTGAATGCTTTGGAGACTACTAGTTTGACTGTCCATGCGTTACTAGTGACTGAGATTCATTAAAGGATTTCCATGCATTATCATTGTATTGAGTATTTCCAATATGTTTGGATGTAGGGCAGACCAGGAGAATGAAGGATCACTCACTGATTGCATGATAACCCAGTTTTGAAGGGTCACTGGTTGAGGGGACAGTCAAGGTCTGGATGTTGATAGTGTTCGTTGAGGGAAGGGGGATTGTAAAAGACTTGTTATCATTGTATTGTGTATTTCCAATATATTTGGATGCAGGGTAGAACAAGAGAATGAAGGATCACTCACTGATTGCATGATAACCTGGTTTTGAAGGGTCGCTGGTTGAGGCTAGTGACAGTCAAGGTCTGGATGTTGATAGTGTTCCTTGAGGGAAGGGGGATTGTGAAAGACTTGTTATCATTGTATTATGTATTTCCAATATGTTTGGATGCAGGGCAGACTAGGAGAATGAAGGATCACTCACTGATTGATCAAGCTAAAAGATGGAAGAATGAGAAGCCCAAGATTAAATCATGGTATAGTATGATGGAGAAGATGAAGGCAAATTTTTTTCCTAATGACTATAGGGTGTAGTTGTACCAGAAGATGCAAGGTCTTAAACAAAAAGACATGGATATGAAGAAGTACATTGAGGAATTCTATAAGCTGGATATCAGAGTAAAACATGAGGAATATGTTGAGGAGAAACTTGCAAGATACATTGGGGGACTAAGGTTTAATATACAAGATGAACTTAGTCTTTCTACCCCTAGATCTATGGAATAATGTTACAAAATAGTGAAGAAGGCTGAGGAAAATATAAGAAGAATACAAGAGAGACAAGAGAATGGTGGAGGAAGTTCAAACCAAGGTAGAGGTGGCAGATTTAATGAGGCACAAGGTCAGAAAAATGTTGACAAAGGTAAGGAACAAATTGTGGATGCAAGGCAAGGACAAAGAGGATGAGGTAGATTTGGTTCAGGAGAAGGTAGTGGTATCTTCATAGGGAAGTGGTTTACTTGTGGAGAAGTGGGACATCAATCATACAAGTGTCTTGAGAAGGAGGCAAACATGAGGAAGGCAGATAGAAGAGTGAACTTGGCACAAGGGGAAGAGGAAAACTATAGGAGGAAGGAGAGGGATCTAATATGGAAAACCCAGAAGGAGAGTACCTAATGGTAAGGAAGACACCTGTGTAGCAACAAGAGAGGCAAAAGGCATCAATCTTCAAAACCAATTTCAAAAATTATGGTAAGATTTGTAGAATGATCATAGATTCTAGTTCTTTTGATAATTTTGTATCTTATGAAATGGTAAACAAACTGAATTTGAAAATTTTTCCACTTGATAGACCATATAAGGAATCTTGGGTGAATAATTAACAAAACATTGTAATAAGGGAACAACCTTATGTTTATTTTTCCATTGGAGGGTATGTTGATAGATTGTTGTGTGATATAGTCCCTATGACATGTTGTCATATCATTTTGGGAAGGCCATGGCAAGCATCTAGAAGGACAATTCATTATGGTTTTGAAAATGTGTATATTGTGCATAAGAATGGTGAAACTTTCACTTTTACACAACTTCCTAGTAATGTTGATGAAAGGAACAACATTATTTATTTTGGTAAAAATGATTATGTGGATTTGTAGAAGAAAAAAGTGCAAGATTCTATGGCATCGGGCCTAAGACAAAAGACATCTTTATTGGTCATGAAATCTGGAGTTTATGAGAGTCATACATGATAACCCGGTTTCGAAGGGTCACTGGTTGAGGGGAAAGTCAAGGTCTGGATGTTGATAGTGTTCGTTGAGGGAAGGGGATTGTAAAATACTTTTTATCATTGTATTGTGTATTTCCAATATGTTTGGATGCATGGCAGAACAAGAGAATGAAGGATCACTCACTGATTGCATGATAACCCAGTTTTGAAGGGTCACTGGTTGAGGGGACAATCAAGGTCCGGATGTTGATAGTGTTCCTTGAGGGAAGGGGGATTGTGAAAGACTTTTTATCATTGTATTGTGTATGTCCAATATGTTTGGATGCAGGGCAGACCAGGAAAATGAAGGATCACTCACTGATTGCATGATAACCCAGTTTTGAAGGGTCATTGGTTGAGGGGACAGTCAAGGTCTGGATGTTGATAGTGTTCCTTGAGGGAAGGGGGATTGTGAAAGGCTTTTTATCATTGTATTGTGTATTTCCAATATGTTTGGATGCAGGGCAGACCAGGAGAATGAAGGATCACTCACTGATTGCATGATAACCCAGTTTTGAAGGGTCACTGGTTGAGGGGATAGTCAAGGTCCAAATGATTGGGCCATTCGAGGACCCTATTTCTTTGTATTAATTTCTATTCAAATTGGATGCATGGATTTCTTGTGAATTATTGGCTGCTATGTATCCTGCAACTGCATCTGTAAATATGCATATATTTCTCTAGGGTTGTAAACCACTTAGGGATCAAAATAGAGAAACTAACTCAAAATCATTCTTTGTCCTATTTCCTTTTAACAAAGTCTCAACTATCAATGATATAACAATACATTTGATGCCCTAAGCTATCAATACAAATGGCGCCTAGCTAGAAGCTCGCGGGCTGTCCATTTGCTAACCACAGTCAACATTTCAAAAAAATGGATATCCTTGAGCACAAGCACCAATAACATCAAATAATGGAGTTAAAGCTCGGGCTAGGGCATGACACCAGTAACATCAAATAATAGAGATAAAGCACCGGCTAGGGCACGACACCAGTAGAATGTGGTCATTTCAGAGAGCATTCATGATCAAATAAAATGCAATGCATATGAAATTTGCAGTCAAATATGATGCCAGAGGCTCGAAAGATGAAGAAATCACATACCTTCTCTCGCGCGCGCCCAGCTCATTTTCTCCTGCTCCTTTCCTATGCCAATTGAAATAAAAATGATTTACCACTTCACTTTTTTTTTTATGTATACCGGAAACTGTCGAAATTTCGATGGTCATTTTAAAATCCATCGGAATACCGACATCATCGGGGCCTATTTAAAAAAAAATAACAAATTCATTAAAAAAAATTTACCCGTCGAAAGTGTTTGTCGAAATTTGGCCCCAAATGTAGTAGTGTACCTTTCCCTCTACTTGTGTTCTTTTCACATCTCACCCTTCCTTGTCTTCTCATAGCCATGTGTACTTACTAATTCCCATCACCTAAATTCACATCTCTCTTTGGTCACTTCTCCTTCTCATCCTATGACCACTTTAACTTCTAATGTCAATTCACCCTCCACCTTTATGTATTGACATCTTAATACACATCCTCTCTATACTTGATCCATTTTTTTGCCATTCTTTCAATGTACCATCATTATTTTGACCTCTATTCAATCACTTTACCTTATAATCTCAATTCTTCCTCCACCTCTATGTATTAACCTCATATAGCTCATCCTTTCTATAATTGGTCCAATTTTCTATATTTTTGATGTACCATTGTTATATCTACCTCTACCCTATATACACTATTGAAGTACTTTGGTCAACTTAAGAAGAGAAAAATCAAAATCAAGATACACTTTCTAAGCATGATCAAAATCATCCACTTATGTCTAGGAATGGCTCATTCCAAAACAATCACATCAATGACATATCTATCACACGTGATCCCATCATAGACTTCTAGAATAAATTGGCCCATAAGTAACTTACATCTCTTTAACCATTCCTTCATCTCCTAAAGATTTACAACAAAAATCCACACTATCTCCATCAAACATTAAATCCAATGATGACAATCCACAATAGAAATCCAAGCTAATCCATTTCTTGATACAAATCCCTCTTATGATTCAAAAATCCTAGAACTAATGCCACCATACACTACATTCCTAATCAAATCGACTCCACATAGTCTCATTCGAAATACATCCTTATCATGCCAAAACATGGACTCCCTCCAAGAATCCCTCATGCATATTCAGACTCCCACCCCATCATTAGAATTTGATCCATGTCAAGAGGATAATCAGAAGTATGAAGAGAACAGTTATAAAATAAATCAAGATTAAGATACCAAAAATCTCCATTCCCATCTAACTTTTGACCAATATCCCATTTCCCTAGAATGTCATGATAGTCACCTCATACCTTTTCATTCCATCCAAGATTATCCCCTTCCATCTCAAGAGCAAAATATCATTTCGCATAAAGAAAATGCTAATTGACCTTGCACAACTCTTCATCATGCCCATCATACCCATTGTATATATACAAAATGCAATTTTTAGTATTAAAGCAAAGAACATATGTATACAAATATATATGAACAAAAATACTATTATAAATTAAAAAATGAATATGAATAAGAAAAAAAACAAAATAGATAGAAATCAAATATGAATCAAACCTAACTCAAAAGTACTACTTATCAATCCATAATTGCATCAAATTCTTTTATAAGAAGAAACCCAAAATTTAATGAAAAGTAATATCATTTACTAATTATACCATTATGCACTAAGAATAACATATTATTTGTTTCATAAATTTATAGATTTTTCAAAATTTCAAATCTTTTTGAAGTTAGGTGAAAACATTCTTATTATTATACAAAAGAAAAAAACAAACACTTCATTTCAAAGAGTTCTTTCCCCCTTTTAAAAGCACTTTCCAGCAAGGCGCTGAGATACATGTATGACACCTTATCTTTTAAAATTATGTTTTATTACATAACAATTTTATTTCACTGGAAAAAAAATTAAAAAATAGAAAAAAAAACCTTATTTGGTGACCTAGAATATTAAACTGCACGACCTAACACTTACAGGGATTGGCGCAGATTTAATGTTATCCTTTATTAATGGAGCACAACATTCCCTTTTTCTATATTTTTTGGAAGTTTATCTTTCTCTGTGGGCTCTGACTGTGTACATGATCTACAATCTAGCTTTTCTATTTGTTGGTATTAATTTAAGTTTTTAGATCATTTTCCAAGTAGTTGTAGCTAATTTCAATTCATTCTCCAACTTATTTTATTTTAAGCATCTTTCTAGAATGCCTTTGAAAATTTCTTAGAGATTGATTTTGACCATACAAGTCAAATAGTTTTACCATCTAAACTAAGCAACGAAATCTACTGACCATAGATCTAGAAGGTCATGAAATATGATTGCCCACATGTCACCAATACTGTTGCTTTTTCTGCCAGTTTTCCTCCTCTCTGTGTGATTGGTAATGATTAACAGTTGCTTATTGACAATTGTGGATGTAATTTAAGTGTGGTTACTGATTGAAGAAGTCTTGTTTTACTTAGCACAACATTTACTTTCTTTAGATATTTAATCCAAACTCAGTCTCCAAACTTTTTGTTTTAAACTCCTCTAGAAGGCCTTTGAAGGTTCTCAGACATTGATCTTGACCAAACAACTCAGATAGTTTTGCCATATAAACCAAACAATCAAATTCGCTGACCATAGATTTACAAGGTCATGAAAAATGGTTGCCCATATGTCATCAGCACTCTTGGTGTTTCTGCAAGTTTTCCTGCTCTCTGTAATTGGTAATGATTAATGATTGCTTTTCTTCTTGAGAATTTCAGATGTAAATTGCTTTTCTTCTTGAGAATTTTAGTGTGGTTATTGATTGAAGAAGTGTTATTTTTGCAGGTATATGTAGTGGAGATCAAACAACAGCTTTTTTTGTTTTTGGAGATTCATATGCAGACACTGGAAATTACTATCCTCCTATGAAAAATAGCATAGTTTCAGCATGGAAGTATCCATATGGTATCACTTGGCCTGGGCACCCATTTGGGAGGGTCTCATCTGGCAGAATTCTCACAGATTATTTAGGTAAGCATTCTGAAATCAAATATCTAAGTATCCCAGATGTCTATAATCAGGACCTGTTGTGGCATATTTAGCCAAAAATATTTGTATACGCTGATCCATTCTATGGTTAATAACTTCAAATGATATGTAATGTGATTTTAAGGCAACATAACTAAAACTCAGTTAACCTGAAATTTCTCCTTTGCTATGTACTGGGGTTTCCAAGTGCTTTGAGGAATCAGCTAATACAGTTACGTGTTTGATTTCTGCTCTCTAATTATATAATGATTATGGGTCATAATATTGACCTCTGATTTTCTAATTATAATAATAATTAAGGGTCGTGTCTGTTGTACAACTATAAGTTGTAACACTGGATCTAAAAATTCCCCCAAAATTTATAAGATATAAAAATCCTATTTAAAAACCCTCACTGAAGTTGAATTTGGTAGATCAACAGGCACTTTTCAAAATAATCCTATTGTACAGAAAAACAGTGACCCTTTCTTAAGGATCCTTTCAAAACCAAAATTTTCAATCCATCCAAATAATTCTTCATAATTCATGAACCCTTCCAGATGAAATTATATTAACATGCTTAAGAACAATTTTCAATTTAAAAGTCCAATTGATGATCATGGCAAAGTTCTCTCCATTAGTGCTTCTCTTGTGTCCTCTAAGCTGTATGGTCGTGTACAGTCCAGTTGCCCTGTTCTAGTAATATAAAATACTTATTTTTCTTTGTGATTATTGAAATCCAATGATTATAATGAACAGGTGAATGTATTGACCAGATTTTGTGTGTTTTTCTTAAATTTATGCAGCCCAAATCTTAGGTCTTCCATCTCCAGTAACTTACAGGGTCCTGAACAATTCAACCCAGCATATAGTAGCAAGGAAAGGCATAAACTTTGCAGTAGCATACAGTGGGGTATTTGACTTATTTGGAGTTCCAAAGCTCAGTGTCCAAGTTGGGAATTTCAAGAATACCATTACATCTCAGAAATATGATTCTCATCATCTAAAGGGCTCAATAGTACTTCTCACTCTGAATGGAAATGATTATGCTGCTGCAAATATTACCACAGTGGTAAGAATAAACATCAACAAACTTTTCATGTAGATTCAGACTTAATTTTGCACATGATGTAACTGAGGGTTATGAAATGTGGATGCGAACAGGGAACAGAGAAGTTTGTCAAGAGTGTTATAACAGAGATGAAACTGCAGCTCACAGAGCTATATAATCTTGGGCTAAGGAATTTTCTGGTATCAAATAACATGCCCTTTGACTGTCAACCGGGTTATTTACAGTCTGGAGCAGTATGCTTCAACACAACGATGGATTTAGTGTCCACCCACAACAACTATCTGTCACAAGCCATTTCAGAGCTGAGTGAACTTGAAGATGCCAATTTCCTGATCCTTGATTTCTTTGCAGCCTTCTCTCATATCATCTTGAACCCATTTGCATATGGTAAATACATCGATTATACTGTAGTTCAGAATTTTAAGATTATCTGTTTCAGTTTTTCCATTTGAAGAGTATCTCTACACATCTAAGTGTACAGAATCCTCTTTATTTTGTAAATGTTTTCAATCCACCTTCTAGACCTCTCATTAAAGTGATTTTTAAGAGTCAAATTTGTGAAACTGCAGAAGTATAGAGATCAAACTTGAGTATAGTGTCTGATTTAATTTTTGTGTTGTGTTGAGTAGGAATCCATGAGATGAGTAGATCCTGCTGTTCTAGAGCTGTAAACATGACTAGCTCCATTGTTGGGTGTGCTGATTATGATGAACAAGGAAGAGCTCTTTTTCATCTGTGCAAGTCTCAAGAAGAATTTTTCTTTTTTGATTGGTACCATCCTACTCAGAAGGGATGGCAAGTGATGATAAGTCTTCACTACTCCCATTGTGGGTTTGTTCAGGATGGCTCATCTTCTCCTCTTCAATCACTAGCAGAATGGCTTTCTAAGAGGCTGGGCTTGGATTCTTATCCTCCCAAATTTTGACAGAAAAGCATACATGGAAAAATGTATAATAAACATTAAAATTGGGATAATGAATAGTCCATTATACTCAATCCTTGTTTGCTGAGATTGGGGTTGGCTTGATCAGATTTGACTTTTGGGTGTGATTTTGTATCTACCCATTTTTTCAAAATGTGTATTTTTAATTTTATTTTTTAAATCAACAAAATACCGACATTTAATCATACATTTAAAAAAATGGTTAAAAGTATTGTAAAATAATAATAATATCATATAAGAATTAGATAAAACATTATTATATTAAGCTCTAAGCCTTAAAATACTAGAATTGCATTACCTTTTTGATAATTTTTTATTAAGTTGTGGTTAAAACTTTGGGATGCTCATAGCTTTAGTGTGGTTTTTTTAATTTTACTTAGTTGGATCTTGTGTATTATTTTGCACATTCAGTTTAGCTTATTTAATTGTAGTGAGTTGGCTATTTTATAATTAGATAGCATTTTACATGAGTGTACTTCTATTTATGTTTGGAAAATTGAAGTTACTTTTTTTGTTGGAGCTTGTTTAGTTGTGAGAGGGACATTCAATAAATAGATAGCATTTTCCATGGGTGTACCGCTATTTATGTTACAATTTAGATAGTGGACATAGAAAGTGATACACTAATGGAAGATGCTATCTACTCATAGAATGTTCCATACGCTACAAGCAAACAAGCTCCTAAAGAAGAAGAAAGTCAAATTACCCAAACAACATAGATATTGGTAGAGTCATGGAACATGCTATCTACTAATAGAATGTTCCACTCACTACAACAAAACAAGTTCCAACCAAAAAGTAACTCCAATTGCCCAAACATGATAGTGGTACATTCATGGAAGAATCATAGAATGACCCACTCACTTTATACCTACACATATACTTTTTTGTTGAGTTTGTTTAGCTTTAGTGCTAGTGGGTGGACCATTTTATGAGTAGATAGCATCTTCCATGAGTGTACCACTATCTATGTTTGGCTAATTGGACTTGATTTTCTTATTAGTTGGCTTTGCATTTATATATATGGAGTTGCTTTTCTTGTTTGTTAGTTTTGTACCTCTAATTAAAAAAGGGATACAAAACCAACTAACTAGAAAAGTAACTCAAGCTACTCAAACATAAGTAGTGGTAACTTGTAAAAATATATTATCTACTATTAAATGACAATCTCATTATATGTTCATACATATGTGTGTTGCTACCTATGTCTATGATAAGAATGGGAGGATGAAAAACCTACTGACTATTGAGGCGTGGCCAACAATGCACTTAAGGAAAAATGCTATCGTATATTACAATGGCTCTCTCATTATTAATAAATAAGTTAAATTAAATGTGTAGAAAAAGACATAATATCCAAATAAATAAAATTAAAAACCTACACTAACATTTGTTTTTGTGTGTATGTGTGTTAGTGTGTGTGGCTATTCTTTTAGCTTGTTATGGATTCATGCTATTGTGAAATTTTTAATACTATTTTATTTTTTGAGCATTTGCATATCTCTTTGTAGAAATGAACTCTAACCAACAAATTTTGTTTTAGTATTATTTGTTAAAAAGGTTTCATTGTTTCAAGATATCATGCACTAGGTTTTGGATATTTTTAGTTTATTTTATTTATTTATTATGATATCAAAGCTCTAGTGTTAAGATACATAATTGATTTCTAGTTTGAGAGATTCAAGAGGCTAAATCTTAGATTTTCTTAAAATTTAGCATTTCCTTTTCTTGCATTTCAAATAATATGATGAATTAAAAATATTTGACAAAAGAAACTAACATCTTAGGGTTTCTTCTTAACTCTTTTTTTGTACTATGGGTGTGTAACTTTTTAGTAATTTTAACAATGTTTTTGACTATTTTAGTATATTTGTGAGGTTTGAATAATACACATGTAACTTTTGTTTCATATAATTATTGATTTGGAAGCCATTTTGAATTACGCAATTTGATCATAGCCTTAAGTGCAATACTAGGTTTCTAGGCATTTTGGAGATAAACAAAATATATCATTGTGTGTGTACAATTTGTACCTGTGAAAATCTGCATTCACACACTCAATAAACCATTAACTTCATTAGTTCATAATCAAATAATATAATTAAACATCTAGAACTAATGAAAAGTGGCTTATTGCTTCCTAGTCATAGAGAGTGTGATCTAAATGTTAGTATTGCTCTCAGAATTGTGCATAGATCAATGACTTGCAACTATCAACACTAGTAAATTTTAGCTTGTTTTTCGACGAGGTTTAGTCGATTATTAGATGCCTATTGGTCGGTTAATCGACCATAACGGTCATCAGATTTTTTTAGTCGATAATACGACACGTAAAATCTCCGTCGAAATTGCGACGTCAACAGTGGTTGAATTATATGTATATATATATGTATGTGTGTGTGTGTGTGTGTGTGTATAATCAAATTAAGCACAACAATATTATGTCGTTGTTGTTTACTGTTTACAAACAGTCACACATTTTCTGTCTTCTTTCACACAAACATGTTCTTTCTCGAGGTCATTAACCTTTCAATAAAACTTTCCACTTCTAAAGACAGAAAGAATAAGCCTCACAATATTTCAATAGCATTCATAGGAGATGACTAAGCAATCTACAACTATGCCAAAAATAATAAGTTTAAAGATTATATCTAAAACCAATCTCCCAATTTATTAGCCAGTTGGCTATTTGCCTCTTCTTGTTTGTGGCCAATTGATTTTTCGGGCGATGAGAAAGAGGGGGATGCTTTGAGGATTGAATGGGCTGTGGGAGAGTTTGGAAAAGGCTTTCTCGGACTGCCACTCTCCACCACCCGCCATTTCCACCTTAGCATTCTCATTTCTTGGGGATACTTCTCACTGTGTATGACAAGGTAGAGCTCCTTGTCCATTTCCAGATGTACATCTTCTTTCCTCAATCCTACATGCAATACATATTTAATTCCACCAAACTTACTTTGAAACTACAACCTTTTAAGGATAGGAACACAAAAATAAGAGATAATAGATCCACCTTAATGTCAAACCCACTCATTTTTTTTCAATATTACAAAAACTAAGATAAAGATATTTGTGAAGGTTTTATAGACACAGGTTACTGAATCATCATCTCTGCACTGGTACTCAATCTGGAAACCCTCGTATGTATATAGCCACTCTAGAAAATCTCCACATCTAGAAAATCTCCACAAAAATCCCTTCTGGCCTCCACTGCATATACGTCTTCTCAGAATCTAAAAACTCCGGCCCATCATTGATTCTCATCAATGTACCAATTTGGATAGTAAGTCTAATTTAATTTGTCTGTGGACTGAGGCCTTAAATTATTGAGTTTCTCTTTGTTTCAAGAAGAGTATAACATTCTCTACTTAACAGGGCCAACCACGTGAAGGTGGAAGCTCATCTGGCCCCTCCTAGGAGCCTCCTATGACCCTTTACGACATTTTAAGACCTCTAAGATGTATTCTTAGGGATCATAAATGGTCGTAAAGAGTCATAAGGGGTCCTAGGACACAACAGCTGAGAAACATAATTGTAGGCATCATGGTCATAATTTTTTGGAGACAACGTAATTGAGTTGTATACCCAGACAATGCAAAGCAACTCCTGCACCTCCGATTCCAAGTTGACTACATCTGTTGCTCATGAATACAAGGTCCTCCAACAAATGTATTCAACTTGGAATCGGATGTGCAGAAGTTGCTCTGCATCGCTTGGGTACACAACTCAATTACGTTGTCTCCAAAAAATTGTGACCATGATGCCTACAATTATGTTTCTCAGCTATTGTGAAATCTACATTTATGTTTCTTAGTTGTCATGTTTATGTGCATGTTTTTTATGTGTTTTGGATAGTAAGTCTAATTTAATTTGTCCGTGGACTAAGACCTTAAATTATTGAGCTTCTCTTTGTTTCGAGAAGAGTATAACATTCTCTACTTAATAGGGCTAACCACGTGAAGGTGGAAGCTCATCTGGCCCCTCCTAGGAGCCTCTTATGACCTTTTACGACATTTTAAGACCTCTAAGATGTATTCTTAGGGATCATAAATGGTCGTAAAGGGTCATAAGGGGTCCTGGGACACAACAACTGAGAAACATCATCATGGTCACATTTTTTTGGAGACAACGTAATTGAGTTGTATACCCAAGCGATGGAGTGCAACTTCTGCACCTCCGATTCCAAGTTGACATTGCGGGATCCAAAGACCATAGATAAGGAATAAATTTAGAGAGCGGAGGAGGGCCATAACAACAAAAATAATACAGGACAAACCTCAAGTTAAATGAACTAGCAACTGTAAACATTTTAATAGATTTTTATTATTAAATAATGAAATTTGCATATACTAGTGTTCTAAGCCCCCTCATTACATGATTTATTATTGTAAGCCCCCTCTAACTTACACATCTAGAAAATGAAACTACAACCTATTGGGATTGAGACAAACCTTATAGAACAACAAAAGCTAGGAAGGATCGCTTGCCAACATCTGTTGAATACATCTGTAGCTCATGAATAAAAGGTCCTCCAATAGATGTTGGCAAGCGATCCTTCCTAGCTACTGTTGTTCTATAAGGTTTGTCTCAATCCCAATAGGTTGTAGTTTCATTTTCTAGATCTGTAAGTTAGCGGGGGCTTACAATAATAAATCATGTAATGAGGGGGCTTAGAACACTAGTATATGCAAATTTCATTATTTAATAATAAAAATCTATTAAAATGTTTGCAGTTGCCTCATTTAACTTGAGGTTCATCCTGTATTATTTTGGTCGTTATGGCCCTCCTATACTCTCTAAATTTATTCCTTATCTATGGTCTTTGGATCTCGTAGTGTCAACTTAGAATCAGAGGTGCAGAAGTTGCACTCCATCGCTTGGGTATACAACTCAATTACATTGTCTCCAAAAAATTGTGACCGCGATGCCTACAATTATGTTTCTCAGCTATTGTGAAATTTGCATTTATGTTTCTTAGCTATCGTGTTTATGTGCATGTTTATTATGTGTTTGGGAAGACATCTTTCTAGCCTGGGCTTGGATCCTTTGGCAATTAGCTTCATAATAATGTAGATGAAAGATGAGAAATTAGCTTCCCAAGAAAAATCCCATAAATGAACTTTGTGTACCCCAATTCATGTGCCCTCTGTGCATACCCAAATGATATATTTGAAACAAGGGTAAGGCTAAATTTACCCTTTTTGTTTCAAATATGTCATTTAGGTACACACAGAAGGTACAGGAATTGGGGTACACACAGTTCATTTACAAGATTTTTCTTGGGAAGCTAATTGCTCAGCTCTCATCTGCTTCATTTATTATCAAGCTAATTGTCGAAGGATCCAAGACCAGGCTAGAAAGATGTCTTCCCATTCTGTTTAAGCTATATTCCTTGTTCTTGTCAAACTTCCTTGGTACTATAGGCCTGCTCTCTGCAGTACTCTTCTTCAATCTGTGTTCGACAATAAGCATCTTCTTCTTCTTTCTAATTACAGCCAGATTGAGCTTCCTTTTCATCAAGATTCAACTCCACTTCCCCCATCTCATCATCCTCGTCCACTCATCCTGATTGATTGATCTCTTAAGGACCTTGTATTCAATAGATGTTGGCAAGCAATCGTTCTTAGCTACTATTGTTTTATAAGGTTAGTTAGTAGTTACAGTCAATTTATTAGAGTTAGGAGTTTATTTCAAAGACATCCACCTGAAGTGGAGTGAGTGTGGTCGAATTGATGTATCAAGGAACAAATGGAATAACGAAGAAAATACTATACGTTAAATCATGTGATTGATAGCAGATTGGGGCTCACCTGAGCCATAAACATGAATAATTATTGTAAAAAAAGATGTAAACCATATATATGCACACTTGAGGCAAAGAGAAGTTACACCATATCCATATTAAAATATTAGTTACAATATGAAAATACTAAACTGACTAATTCCTGAGCTCATCTCTGCATATGGTCACAACAAAGATATGTGATTACAATACAGAGAAGGCATCGTAAAAATATAATTTCGGCATTTGCCCTAGCCTGACACATTTTGCACTCAAATCCTTCATCGCGGATAAGTGGAGATGGGCGGATAGATGCAGATGAGTTGTCATCGACCCAACTAAAGTATCTGCAACCATTATTTCCCTGTGATGCCCAGACTATGTTACTTCTTATAATATAATGAATACTATTTACATTAGAAACATTAAATATATACACATTAGCAACCCTTTTTCTATTTTGGCAGCATCAAAATTGTCATCCAGGGTTGTTCGGTGTCTGTGAAGTCTTCAACACACACTGCCCACCACCACATTGACAATTTGGCACATTGACAAGAGTCATCGAGCCTATATCAATAATACACCGCACCATCGTTACTACATTTATTATTTTTATATGATTATTTTTATATGGAATACACCAAGGAGTACCATCAGAAATATTAACCATTTACAATAATGAAAAGTAAACCTAAATCAAATAGCTCATTTTTTTATCAGCATGTGTAGTCTCTGTGTATATGAAAAATGAAAGAAATATCAAGCTGAAATAAAATAGTGAACAAAATAGTATTCCACATAGAGTAAATGAAATATGCCATCAAAAGAAGGTGACAAAATCCTGTCACGAAGCACAGACATAGGAAATCAAAAAGGGACAAAAGACAAGAAATAAGAAAAATCATTACGACTATAGAAAAATCATTTATACTATAATAAAAAAAAAAGAAACACTCTTTGTCAACAATTTTCAAAATCATTAGGACTATAGAAAAATAATTAAGACTATACAAAATCAAATTTTAGAAATCGACAGTTCTGATGCTTTGCCATTACAACAATTGAGCATTCATCATTTGGTATTGTGTATTCCATTTGAGTATGTCAACAATGTTCAAAATCCTGTCACCAAGCACAGACAAGAAATAAGAAAAATCATTAGGACTATAGAAAAATCAAGCTCTAGAAATGGACGGGTCTAATATTGCTTTGCCATTACAAAAATTGAGCATTCATCATTTGGTACTTCTTGGTGTATTCAAGAACCTTGTTGTTTGTGTTGTTGTGCAAGAACTTTGTTGTTTTTGTTATTTGTGATACCAAAGGAGTAACTAGTATTGTGTAGACAGTGATTGGCAAAATTGTTCCTGAAAAAAATTACAAAACTAAACCGATGGTCATTTTCTTTCTCATGATTTGGTCCTAGGTTAGGGGATTTGGAAATGACCAATAATGGTTTTAAATGATGTGTTGTTGGGTAAGCTCCCAGTGATATGATTTTCACAATAGTACATGTGTTGCTGGGTGCACATAGATACAATCAAGATTTTATGAGCTGATTTTGGTTAGAATTCATTGAGGTCTGAAACAAAGGATAATTGTAATTGAAATAAGACTTGTCCATTACCAATATGAAATATTTTTGTTGATGGAAGCTAAGATCTATCACACTTAATGCCAATGGAATTTCGTGTTTGAAAGAGGAATAAATTAAAGTAGTCTTAATGAGACCTAAACCTTTAACAACATATTAGGGGTTAGATAAAAGATTGGAGTCTAGTTGTTAGCAAGTGCACAAAACTAATGGGCAACTAGTTTGAAAGTCAATTATAGGCATTTGCACCCATAGAAAACTGTGCCCCCATGTCCCATGTCCTATGGGATGCCATGCCTCCTCCAATGTTTATGTCATACACCTTGCGGTAGTCAGACCGTGTGTCATGTCTTTGAAGAGAGTATTTATTACATAATTTTCAAAGATGATATAAAGATATTATATTTTATGCTTAGCAAGATTTTAATATTAATATGCTTAGCAAGATCTTGCTAAGTATAAAATCTAATCTTGATTATACATAATCTTGCTAAGTAAAAACAAGGTGAATTTCATTTTGTTAGAGTAATAAAGTGTTTACTGATTAATTGAATCATATTGATTTAATTATTCAGTCATTTATTACCTCTTTCTACTTAAGCTAAACTTTAGGCATATAATAATTAATTGTTTTAGTAATTATTATTATGCAACCTAGGGTTTTACCTTTTTAGGTTTTCTAATCTCCTTTTATAAGGATTGATCTCATAACTCTTTGTAACCTTTTCTAACATTTTATTATTGATTGCAACTTTTATTTTTGCACATCAAAGATTTCTCCTCTCTCGTGGATCAATGCATTCAGGCCTCCATAGCTGTTTGCTTCTCTCTCTTTCTGTGATAGGTGTTTGCGTGCAGGTGTTCTTGGGAGCTATGGGTTGTTTTTCATCAACTCCAACATGGTATCAGAGCTTTAGATTTTCTTGCCCCTGTCCTCTTCCTGAGAGATTCGGTCGTGTTCGCCAGATCTGCATTTTTAGAGAGGGTTTCCTGTCAGATCTGGGGGGGACCTATTTTTCTAGTCATCTTGGCTTCAAACGGATCTCACAGTTGCATTCAGAGTGTCCAAGAACCCTAAGATCCATATAAAATTTGTCCAATTTGGACAAAGTTGGACTCTGTGAGAAATTTTTTTTGCTATTGGCCCCGGCATGGATCCCGAGGCAATCACTATTTTTTGGAGCACTTCTGGCCCAAATGGACCTCACGATTGCGTCTGAAAGGCCTGAGATAGTAAAAAATCATATAAGACTTGTCAATTTTTGACAAGTTGGCTTCTGAGGTAAAATTTTTTTACATACCAGGGTCATATGGCCTTGGCACGAACTCTGAGGCAGAGGGTACAATTTCTTAAAAAAAATTTTAAAAAATTCTTTTTTAGGGGCACCGCCCAGCGGCCACCCTCGCACCGCCCAGTGGCCACCGCCTGAGCCTACGTCGCCTGCTCCGCCGCAGTCAGCCGCCCGCGCCGCTGCCGCCCGCTCCGCTGCCTGTGCCACATGCCGCGCCGCCGCCCACACCCGCATCACCCAGCTCCGTCGTGCTCCGCCACCAGCCCCAACACTTGGTCGTATGGGGGTCCAGTCGCCAACCCCAGTGCTGGTTCTTAGCCCCTTGGTCACCCACTAGGGCCTGATTTTTCAGCCCCCTGCGGTTTAGAGTTGTGACGACCATTTGGCCGTCAATTTTAAGCCTGAGCTTTTGCTGATGTCATCAGGATCTTTGCACTTTTTTTTAGCTTTTTGGAGGTACTTGGGCTTTTTTGCGAATATCTTGGGCATCTGGGATTGAAATTAGGCGTGCGATATATCGTCAAAAAGCTGGTTCCGAGCTTGATCCATTTTTGCTAGTATGGTTTTTTGATTTTTCTATTTTGATGCTCTTTTTTGCTATCAAAGTTAGATGTTCTCTACGATCTTGGCATTTCAGACCTCCTACCTTTTGGGATCCGTTTCTCTTACATTCGGGCTCTGTTTTCGGCTAACAAAATATTGTCGGAAAGCTCTTTCTGAGATTTTATCAGATCTGATGGTTTTATATGTGATTCTATCCTTTTTCTGATGTCACCCATCTTTAGATCCTTCCAGACACCTTCTTTGGGCCCTCTAGTGCAGCTACTAGTTTTTTGCTCATATCTTGAGCACACGGTGTTGAAATTTGGCAAACGAGATATCGTTAGAAAGCTGATTCTGAGATCTTTCTAGATCTAGAGGTTATTTTTTCTAGTTTTATTTTTTTGATGGTGTTTTTCTTTGTCAAAGATAGATCTTCAGTTCTACACTCTGGGAGCTTTATCTTGCACATTCGAACTCCGCTTTCAGAAAATGATATATCATTGAAAAGCTTGTTCAGAGAGATTTTCAGTGTTGTGAGTCATTTTTCCAGATTCTACTCCAGGTTCATTTTATTCAGATTCTTTCTTTTTTGCAGTCTGGTGGATATCTTGGTTGTTTCAGGTCATGGGATCTCTTCCCTTTGAGGGATGGCTCGTCTTAGGTTGTTCTTTTGTTTCAGCAGCCTTTGATCTTCTTTGAGTAGTGTATACTTCACTTTTGTAGCATTCTTTTATGTACACGCACTGAGATAAAGCACCATTCTATTGTATGATGGGATCTTGCACATGTTCGTGCTTTATGTACTTGCACTCTATTATAAAGTGCCAGGGGGGTTTGATGTTTTCCTTTGTTTGCCATCTTATTTTGTCATGTGAGCATTCCTCCAATGACATTAGCCTCAGGTATCTTTATTTGTGTTTGTACTCTCTCTGCACATTCGATGGTCCAGATTCTTCTTCATCATGCAGTTCATATTGGACAATTTTTTCAGTGTACCTGTCATTACTCCCTTGTCAGTAGTATGGGGGGGTTTCTACTGTTGGTTCTACTGCTTCCTTGGTTCGATAGTGTGAGCTATGTATTCAATATTTTATCCTATGTACTAGGCGGTTACAGTGGTTGGGTACCTATGCATTCCGATGAGATGGATCATTTACGATAGACACTCTTTTCTTTCCTATTTTTGGATGCACTCTTCCAGCTTTGATTGATCATCTCTTCAGGCTTTTGGTGTTTATGCCATCTATATCTTCGAGTTTAGGTGTTTTCCTTTGTTTGCCTCCTGATTCGAGTAGTGTTATTTGAGGGCACTCATGCAGATTACAGTCTTCTCTACCTGGTCATATTTCATTGGAGGGTCTTTAGATCATTAGTTTCTTCTTGACAGAGTTTGCAGTTTCTTGCTTCAGTGATGTTGTACATGTTCATCTTTGTTCCTATTTTCTAGAACATTCCTAGTTTTGGAGGCTTCTTCAGTCCTTCAGACTAGTCTTTGTCTCCTTTTCGAGTAGAGTTTTTCCCATGTGGTTTTCTCTATTTCTCCGCTTTATAGAGACTCTCTTTTGTACTTGGGTACCTGATCAGGCCTTTGTTACCGGGACCCATTTGCTTTCAGTTGTTCTTTCTAGGTTTTTAGCTTCTCCCAAAGTTTATCTTAAGGGGGAGGGGGGGGGTGTTAGAGTAATAAAGTGTTTACTGATTAATTGAATCATATTGATTTAATTATTCAGTCACTTATTACCTCTTTCTACTTAAGCTAAACTTTAGGCATATAATAATTAATTATTTTATTAATTATTATTATGTAACCTAGGGTTTTGCCTTTTTAGGTTTTCTAATCTCCTTTTATAAGGATTGATCTCATAACTCTTTGTAACCTTTTCTGACATTTTATTATTGATTGCAACTTTTGTCTTTGCACATCAAGGATTTCTCCTCTCTTGTGGATCAATGCGTTCAGGCCTCCATAGCTGTTTGCTTCTCTCTCTTTCTGTGACAGGTGTTTGTGTGCAGGTGTTCTTGGGAGCTGTGGGTTGTTTTTCATCAACTCCAACACATTTCTCATTTCATTATTTCACTTGCGAAAAAAAAGGGTAGCGTGCGTGCGAAGGAGATTTTTAGGGTTAGTAGTTGAAGGAAATTTGATGATAGCAACAGTCAATGGAATTGTGAAAAGTTCATGTTGAAATTGGTGTTTTACCTTTATGTAGAGGAGGTTCAAGCCTTGAAAATGTATTTTACCAGAATAAGATCTTTAGTTTTCAATGGCTATTGAATTTAGATGCTAATTATTAGCAAATTAAGGTGTTTTACAAGAGTTTTCAGTGGTTGCATACTTAACTCCTTGAAGAACCTTGAAAATTTGAATTTTTTTTTGGGTCATTTATATATGGTTGGTTGGAATATTATGTATTTTTATGTTTATGCAAAAAATTTAGTTTCATGTTAGATTATTTCAGATGAATCACGTAGACATATCAATATCAAAGCATAGAATTTACTGTTTAGGCTTGTCATACATAAACAAATCAAAACATAGAATGTACTGTTCAGGCTTACCTAGTTTTCAACTGAATAACTTACCAATCAAAACATAATACGCTATTTAAAACTTGTTCGATCTGTTTTAAACCTTCTCAATTTCTTTTTAATAGTTCTTTTAATCTATTTATGACAAGATCTATCAAATTTGCACAATTCATAGGTATAATAAATACTTCCGAATATGATTGCGTGCGAACTTTTTTCTTCATCGATATTTCTAATTGTGATCCATTTATAACAGTCAATAATGGTTTTATGGAAACATGTCAAGTGAATACTTTAGATTAATACTTTATGATTAGAATGTTCAACGTAAGATTGGAGAAGTCTGCAAATTTGATTTAGATGTGCTAATTTTTTTTAAATGATAGGAAGACCTCAAAGAATCAGTATGATCATATCATTGACTAGCTATAAAAAAGAGAAAATAAGAGCTTATCAACACTCATAAAATTGATGGTTATTCGATAGTAACTATTTTTAAATAACAAAAAAGATAATCAGTTGAGAATTGATGAATAATTTCAAACATAATTTTTCAAGCTCAAATGATTCACCACCAAATTTAACTTCAACATAATTCCAAGCTTATCCAACCCTATGATTCTCTCTCTCTTTGTAGCTTTGACAATGTATCTAGATAATCCTTAGATACAAACACCTTACCTGTTATGATAGGTCTAGTTACTTTACCTACACCTATACATGTCATGCTCGATACCCTTAATTATAATCTTCTTCTAGGGAGACTATGGTTACATGCTATGCTATGCTATTTTAGTTCCTATTATGTCACACTATCTGACATTATTAGCCTATCCTTTAAGGGCTCATTGTCATTCATGGTCGAACAATTTTGGTGCAATCATACTTTTTGAGCAACATAATAGCCTTTCTTATCCTTTCCTCTAGTCATGGTGGACAAGGGTAGTGTTTTAATCTCCTATCCTTTCAAAGGATCCACTTTCCGATTGAGTCGTATTTGTTTATCATGTGACATTCTTTCTTACAAAGAATTGTTTATTTTTCTCATGGATGCCTTCATATGGATGAGGTGTGTATCCTTGATCACAACCTCTTCCTTGATTGATAGTGTATGTCTACTATAAAAAAATCCCTTAGAAAAATTTAAAGATAAGAAGAAACTAAAACAGAAATATGCGGGTGAGCCCTATAAAGGAAGCTGTGCACACACTTTAAATGTAAAGCACAAGATGGATACTGAATTAAAGGAGTACAAATTTGTGGGAAAAAAAAGTGAGAACAGGTCATGGATTCAAAATTGTAAGAAATGATGAATTAACCAAATAAAATGATGTGAAAAGTATGAATGGAGAAGGTAAAATTAAGAATTAACAGCAGGTAACTAAGAAAAGAAAACTTGTGAAATGGAAGAAAGGAAAGGGAACCCATCAAAGGGTGCTAGAAACAAATTGCATGGTGGATTGTGAAATAGGGGAGGTGGGAGGACAACCCGTGCCAAAAAGAATAAAAACCTTTAAAGATAGAGTCTATTGAGCCTCATGAAAGCAAAGGAAATAAAGATGAATAAAACAAAAAGTGAAAACTATTTCATCAAATGTGGAATGCATATTTCATGAGATAGAAGAACATAGCAACCAATGATCAAAAGAGCATGGATTAATGTTGAAGGTTTCTTATCATAATGAACCTTTGAAAAAGGAGTCATCTTGTTAGCCTCCATTTATATCTTCTACATCCAATTCATTTAAGTTTTTCTGCTATACTAAGTCTCTTGACACTATAGCTAGATGACAAGGATCTCCATTAGAGTGCTTTATTTCATTATTGTTTATAAGGAATGTAAAAGCTAAAAAACCATCAATGATTAGATACACAAATGCAAGAAAAGGTGACTTGGTAGATTCTTGTAATTTGAGGATATCTAGTCCAAAATGAGACATAATTGATGATGCACTAAGTGATCAAAGACCTATGTAAACCATTGGGAACAAATGGGAAGTCCAAGGTTGATAAGTGTACGAGAAATGATAGTTGTGGAAGAGTGTAAGCATTTTACAAGAACAAAGCCAAAAGATGAAGGTCTTCACAAGCATTTCAACATTGGAGGGAGTATTTAGAGTTCAAGAGAGACGGGGGAAACTTTCTTTATATGATATGGGAGTTGATATGGTCGATTATGAAAGTACAAAATCAACAAAATATGGAGATTCATTTTCCAAAAAATATAAAGCACATTTTCTACTAAAGATAGAATGCCAAGATCTTGCTACCTTCCTGAAAAAGAGAGGGATTGATTAAGCAAGATGCATTTTATTTTGTTTATGTTTGGTTGAGTTCTGGTTGTAATAAAAAGGGATTGATTTGTAGGATCAATATCCTCTTTTTTCTTGATCCATTTTGTATGGTCAAGGGTTCCTCAGGCATACCTATGAGCCTAGGTGACCCTTAGTCCATGTGGATCCTAGTTGGCTCTGAATGGCTAAACTTAGTTTTAGTATGTTTTAGTTTATTTTCTTTAGTTTTAAGGAATTTGATGGATTTAGACCTTAGATCACCCTCTTAGTTCTTTTAGGAAGTTGTTATTGAGTTTTAGTGCATTTTTGACAAAGTTGCACTCCAAAGTTGCATAGATTGTGAAATGTTGTTAATTTTGTGCAACACTGTCGATAGATTGTAAGTCTGGCTCTCCAACAACCACAACCGATTTCATGTTGGTTGGATCAGTTGGAAGACTTTTTGGAAGTGGTTTTTAAACCTTGTCCAATCACGGGATTGGAACAAGGAGATGATCTTCGAAGCAACGTTGAATAAAAGAAACCCAAAAAACATTATGAGTACATTTTTGTTATCATACTGTGTCTGTTGCAAATAGGTAGATGGATTGATCATTCCACAAGTTCATTGTATGCATTGTTTATTCGAATCCATCTTAGTTTTGACTATTTTTTGATTTCAAGTTTTAGTTACATTTACACAGTCGGTTATGAATTGAACACATGGCTTGAGTGTCATAGAAAACCTGATCATGTAATGGTTAGAGAATTTTAATGTCACTGCAGGTTCATTTGCGCATCCATAGTTCTTGTTAGAGTTCATTTAACTAGACTTTGCAAACATTGTATTTTAAATTTGGTGTTGATCTACGTAAGAACTTAACCCCACTGACAGATCGGCTTGGGAAAATCTATAGTCGGCTCTTTCATGAAGGTGGAACCTTGACTTGCAGTTTCCCCATTGGATTCCAATGCCATTGGGTGATAAGCAAGCCAAGGTTATGCACTTTAATAATATAAGTGCTCAGACTATGGAAGGAGGCATATTTCTTCAAGATTTGATGCCCTAGGTAGATACATTCCATGTATTTAATGAGTAAGAAGAAGACAAGTTTGTAGCAGTGTAGTAACAGGAAGGTTGAAATTGAATCATAGATTGAATTTGATAGGCTCGGGCACATTGAAGAATCCTTGGCAATTGTACCTACTGTGTGAATCCATCGATTGACCATTCCAGATTGACCCTAATCTAACTTGATCAATTAGATTAGAGTGTCTCTGTGACAGTCAATGGTGCTAGGCTAAGTGGCTACAATTGTGTAGAAGATTCAGTGTGACATCTTAGTAGATAGTACAGTCTATGCCGAATGGTCTTAACCCAAATCTAAATAACCAAATGTATAAGGAACGTTGTTGCAGGCTCAAACAAGAGATTGATAGAATTTGAATACCCTTGTATTTAGTGTTTATGAAATTTTTTTTAATTAGTGGAGTTACAACTAGAAGTGTAAGAACATATTATGATGACCTGTTAGCACCTAGTGAAACTATAATTAGAGTTTGTAATAAGTTAAAATTGTTGATACCTATGGAGAAGGAAGTGACATTTGGAAACTTTACCATTCCAAATTAAGGAGATTATTGATTGCAAGAGATATGTCTATAAGTAGAGATAGACAAGAACTTCAATTAGTTGTTTTGGTTCCAACAAGCGAATCTCCTCGTTCATCAGCCTCTATTGTTGACAACTTGAATTGCCATGCATTAATAGCTGTGAATCAAGGAGGAGTTGCATCGCTACATGCATCAAGAAATTATGTGATTGATACACAACAATGTCAACACCATAACTACTTGTTACGATTTGTTGATGATATTAATGCAGTATTTGCAGCCTTTGCAAAAGAGAGTAGTGCTTTGGCTATTGCTGGCAATTCAAGTTACAGAGAACATGAAATATATGTGGCAAAAAGGATATCAATATGAAATTTCATAATCTTGATGGACTATTCAATCTTGTGAATATAAATATACATCGTTATGTTGACATCTATAACATTATCTATTGAATTGATTGGCTTCAAAAACATTTTTTGCAGAAATAAGGTGTGCAAACATGCGCAAGTTAAGCAGGAATTCATATCTGATTTATATATTCCTTAGTCACTGGTGGTTGGTTTAGGTCTTATTTCAATATGCCTATTCCTCAAGATTTCTAGCCAATTTTATTTTAAGTCAATTTACAAACTGAACTTTCATAATCTTGATGGACTGTTCAATCTTGTGAATCTACATCGTTATGTTATCATCTATAACATTACCTATTGAATTGATTGGCTTCAAAAACATTTTTTGTAGAAATAAGTTGTGCAAACATGCACAAGTTAACAAGGAATTCATATCTGATTTATATTCCTTAATCACTGGTGGTTGGATTAGGTCTTATTTCAATGTGCCTATTCCTCAAGATTTCTAGCCAGTTTTATTTTAAGTCAATCTAAAAACCCTAATACAGTTAACAGATTCACTTACAAATAAATGTGAATATTGGGATGCTTTGTGATCAATATATTTTGTAGAAATATATAACTCTACTTCCATAAGAGAAGGAACTCTGTAAGATTTGGATGAACCTAAAAAAGTGTTAGGGTTGTGCAAAAATGCAAGTTTATGTATCATGCAGTTGTAATTTTTTCAAGGGTAAAATGTTAAATAACATATATTTTATTGATGAATATATATATATATATATATATATATATATATATAACCTATTTGAAGAATTCTGTTCAAACCCTAAACTGGAACAACTTGAAAATGGGAGAGGAACATTTTGGTGATAAATGTTCAGGAAAGAGAGAGAGTAAAATCACATGTAGCTTCCTATCAGTTGATTGCATTTTAAATAGAACCGTGCTTTGTTACTTTCATATATGTGTCTTTATTGACCTTTGGAAGGATCCCAACTTCTTTTTCTCTCTACTAGATTTTTGAGACAAGTTCTACATTTAGAATAAAAAATAATAAGCCTTCAAACCTTCCATAGGTTGTTCAATATTGTTCACATAGGGTAAATCCAACACTAGAGAATCATGAGAATCCGGTCTGATAGAGAGTCACTTTATTCTGGTAGAATAAAAACATAATCTAGATAATTGAAATCACATAATGAAACTTGCTATAACAGTCAAAAACTACTTATTCATTTCACGTTCGACTGTGTAAAGCAAAATGCCACAATCCTATGCATAAACCTGCCCGAAAATAAGAACATTTAAGGAAGCCCTTATTCAATACATAGCAAAGCAAAGAAGAATGCACGAATTAATAATCCTCTACCACATACCTTATGTAAAGATGGAGCTCAAGTTCTTGCTGCTACTCCACGATGTCAAGTTGGGACGTATCTCCTGCGTGCACTGCCCTTCTTTTTTTCACAAATGAATAATGAAATGAGAAATGAAATTCATCTGCCACATGCCTTATGTAAAGATTGAGCTCAAGCTCCTACTTCTACCCCACGATGTCAAGTTGGGACGTATCTCCCGTGCACACTGCCCTTCTTTTTTTGCAAATGAAATAATGAAATGAGAAATGAAAATCACCTTTTAAAAAAAAAAGTTATGCCCGTGTTTGTCAAAATTTTGACCACCACGAAATTTGTCGCTATTTCAACAAACACGGGCATAAATTAAAAAAAAACAAAGTTTTCCTTCTATAATCCGACCAAGTAAAACCTTCTTATTTTTTGGTCAAAAATTTTGGTAGAAAAACTAGGCCAAATGTACTAGTGCAAATAGAAGATTCAAATGAAATTGCATCTAAATGACTGCAAATTAGAAGAAGGGATTGATAAGAACTAGATGAATAAGTGGTCTAGCTACAAAATATGCAACATTTAGTTATTATAAGGAGTTAGATGTGAGAACCCAATCTAGAAAAATTTCCTTATGCAAATGATCTAGATGAGAAATGACTTGATTAAGTTTGGTTTTATAGGTTTCCTCTTGGAGGGAAAGGTTTGAATTTGAATTTGATGGTTGAGATGGATCCACAATGAGTGGTTGAGATTAGGACCTTGAGTGATCCATGTGATTGAAGCTTATTGGTTGAAATCAACTTGTTTGTCCTTTTGTGAGTTGAGTAGATAATAGGACAATTAATTAAATTAAACTAATTAATTTCCTTAGCCATTGGATTTTTTTATTGTGAATTTGATTAAATGACTTAGGAGAATTAATTAATTAATGATCCTTAATGAATGATGAATGATGAATTATGTAATTAAAATGATCTAATTCAATTACATAGATAAGCTTGATATTGGCATGGTTTGATCACTTGATTGAGATTTAGGGCAATTAGGTCTTTTGATAAGACTATACCAAGTTTCAGGTGATTACATTTGCCCCTCTTTGAATTGATATGCAAGTAGCGCATTGATTCAAATAATAAATCTCTATCGAATCATAGAGGATTGGAGAATAGCTTGATGTGAAGCGATGAAACTATTCCTGAAATTCGATCAAAAAAATGATGATACTAGTTCTGAACTTGATCAAATGAAGACTGATAGAGATACCAGAATGTTCATCTTGATGTGAAGCAATGAAACTGAACATGGTCAAAAAGGTTGGAAACCCTAAGGTTGATAAAAATATATAGATAATTAACTTGATATGATATTTGATAAAGTTAATTACCTGATACAGACAATGTTAATTTGATGTGGTGCGATGAAACTGGCATGCCCCAATTGATCAATAAGACCGAGCAATTTGATATGGGTTATGATGAAATTACTCGTTCAAAAATTGATGATTTAGATCAATTTTAGAACTATCAACTTGATATGATTCTTGATGAATTTGATGCCCTTGGTGTTGATAATAGAGTAGATTCAATGATTGAGATGACAAAAATTTGATACATCAAATTAGACTAGATTTGACAATAAGCTATTTAATGATCCATACATGAAGATATGTTGATTATGATGCCACCTTGGGAGCAAGATCAAAATGTGATAGAATAAATTTGATTGCTTTGGAAGATTGAGTTTATTTGGATGATTGAATGAAGAAGATTGATTTAGAAAAATAATTTTGATTGAGCTCCCGATAATGATATTGCAAAGATAATGATCAACCATGATGCTAGATGCAAGGATCTTAGATGTGATACACAACCATGTTGAAGATAGATTTCCCTCCTTGAGGTGATTTGATCAAGTCAGATAATGCAATAATAAAATGAGTGTCACTAGAATGATATACAATCTTCCATGAATGTCATTCTTTCGATCTTTTTGATTTTTCTCATCACGGAGCATGTTAGCAGTAAGTACAAACATCAGTGGCTTTCAAAGCTGATGATGAACCAGAGTACTTATGTTAGTGTTAGTTTCTTTGTTGCAAGAAAGAAAACAAACCAGAGTTTCATTTTTTGTGGTGCATGTATTAATGAATCGGTGCAAAGAGGGAATTTGTTCAGAACTAGATGTAAATGTAAGGATAAGGTATGTAATGTTATCATTGATGGTGACAGTTATGATAACTTTGTTTCAGAAGAAATGGTTAGTAAATTTTTGTTGGAAAGGAGAAAACGTCTAGCTCCTTATCAAATTAGTTGGTTGCAAGATGAATCTAAGGCTAGGATTGATGAGCAATGCCTAGTTAGTTTTAAGATTGGAACTTATTATGATGAGATATTATGTTATGTGTTGCCTATGGATGCTTGTCATTTATTTCTTGGGAGACCTTGGCAATTTGATAGGAATGTTATCTTTGATGGTCATGCTAATACATACATGGTAAGGAAAGGAAGATCCAAGTATAAATTGATACCTTTGTAGGAAAAATGGAATGGTAGATGTGGAGTTGTCAAATGTTGTTCGATTGATAGTGGCGGACATGAGAAGCTAAGAATTGATGAGCCTATGAGTGGAATAAAGGAAAATGAAAACTTGAAGGAGAAATTTAAGGAGAAGAATGTCTCTAAGGATCAAGGAAATAAATTAGTTGCACCTCCTAATAAAAAAATTGCAAATCTACACCAATACTTTACATCTCCTTCAACCAATACTATTGATCAGCCTTCTTATTCCTAGTAAATTGACTATGATGAGAAAGTTATTTAAGCCAACCATGTTGTTAACCAAGTTTAACATGCTAAAACTAAACCTCTACCTCACTCTTCAATTACCTTTGATCTTGTTGACATAATTAAAGCACCTGATGGTCCTCTCTACATTGTCACTAGGGTTAATGACATTTCTTCTCGTGATACCCTTGTTGATCCCACTTGCATGATGAATATGATAACTGAAGAGAATCTTTTTAGTAAATAATTGTAAAATGACTTTTATGATAAATTTGATATCTTGATTAAAACTTGTAATGGTTTCCTTTATCCTTTCCATAGTTCCATTTCTTTTCCCATCGAAGTTGGTGGTAAAGCTTTAGACACTACTTTCACTATCATTCCCACTTCTGATCAATTTCAAATCAAACTTGGTCTTCCTTGGCTTATCTCCATGAAATCTATAGCTTCTCCTACTCATAAATGTGTTAAATTTCCTCATAATGGAGAGACTGTGACTGTTAACCATAGTCTATATCACCTTTTCATTCCTAAAGACTTAATTGACCTTGATTTGTTTTGGCCTTATATGCCTCAACCCTCTCGAACCTATCTTGACTATCTCTTTCAATCACACCAAGCCTACAAGATTAAAAATATTTGTGAAATTAGAAAACCTAAGGATGATCCTAGACGTGGAATTATTCCTACAACACCTATACTACCTTTACATGCTTTTGTTTAACCTTTACCTCCTTTACATGTTTATACACATCCTCTTCCTATCATATCTCAATCTAGTGTGGCTCCTTGAGTTATTCCTCCCGAAGAAGAAAAGGACCCAATGTTGATTGATCCTATCTTGAACCAAATTTCTAGCAAGACTAAACATAACCATAATGCTTGTGACCATCGTTGCAAACATCATGCTAGATCATGTCAATGTGCTTCTCAAAATATTTATTCACCGCATACACCTCCTCATACTTCACTTCCCTTTGACCAAACCATGCTTGAGCCTATGGAGGAATTGAATTTAAATCAACTAAAAATGAACAAATGTGACAATGCTATTCATATCTTAGATTCTATTACAATTAATCTTGATAATGAAGATGATGTTCATGATGATATCAATGATATTCATTCTAGTTATTCTAATGGCATGTATGATACTATTGATATAGATCATGATTTACTAGCTATGCTTTCACAACAGTTATCTATCACTCCTAGCAATGAACATGGTGACCTATCTTTACAACATGGTCCTTGTTCCAAGAATTGGCTATTGTTCTATCTGTCATGCTTGATGTTTCTCCTCTTGTGATTTTTCCACCTTCCCTAAACACTATCAAGTGAGATAGGAGGCTAGGCAATATGATTGACTAGTTCCTCTTATGTGGTGAGTTTTGTGTGTTTTCCTATTGTACTATGCTTCCCCCGTGATGTGTTTCTTGTTATATATTTTGTTTAGATTTATTTAAATGACCCTTGTTTCTCTGTTGGCACAAGGTCATAAAGGAATCACCATGTCATAAATATTCTTCTATTTGTATCTCTCTTCTTCTATATGTTGTTACATGTTATGTTGTACCTGTGCCACTATTTGTAAATGTGGCTTTGTGTTGTCTAATTGGGATGATGCAAAATGGTAAACACCTATTCTTTTTTGTCTCTGTGATGTCAGCCCAAAAGACTATTCTTTGAAACTCTTACATGATTTGGTTCCATTTTGTTTGTAGTTCTACTTCATTTGGGGAATGATGAAATTTTATTTTGACATAGTATTTCACATATTATCATATGATCATACTGACCCCAGATTTGGTAGATCCCTTTCGTGCTCTCTTTTTTCATATGCTCATTTCCCTTGGTTTTTCCTTTCTTGGGGGTATTTTATCATGGAAACATTATTTTTGGATGCATGTATGCTCTGTTAAAGCCATTGCTCCCATTAAGGTATTTACAATTGTTTTAACGTGGGGGCATACACTTCGCTCACTTTTTGCACACACACATTATTTCAATGTTTCTTTACATTTGGATCCCTTAATGGATACACTTTCCTTAAGGAAAAATCCTCCTTTTCTTTTCGATCCCTAAGAAAGCTTACCTTCCCATAGGAGAGGTCACTCTTTTGGATCCCTTATGGATACACTTTCCTTAAGGACAAATCCTCCTTTACTTGTTGAACCCTAAGGAATATTACCTTCCCTTAAGACAAGTCATTCCTTTGTCAGATCCCTTATTGGATACACTTTCCTTAAGGAAAAATACTTGATGGATTGACTAGCATGGCACACAAAATTGCTAGAACTTTCAATGTCATCTTTTGCAACATATTCGTTATGTGGTTCATAGTAAGACACAATCTTACTAGGCTAAGGTGATCACACTCTTCTCTCTTTCCCTCTCTCTTTTAAGCGATGTCTCTCTTATCTTATTTTTGGATTTGATGAGCACTTAAGTTACTTGGGGGCTTGATATTTCTTTGTCTCCTTGACCTTGATAAGATCATCTTATGTGTTTGATCTACTTTACCGTGAGCATGAGTTTTCCTCATACTCTCGCTAAAGTGGGGGCTAAATGTACCATCCTTAAAAGTTAACACCTATTTATTTTAAATTTATAGGACCTTTTAGCCTTCATTTTAGTTATTTCCAAGATTTGAATGTGTTTCTTCTTTATTTCCCACTTTTTTATCTTCTTTCCCCTAAAATCTTCCAAACCCCAAGACCATTTTTGAAAATTTTCTCTTCGGGACTAGGTCAAATTCGACCTTATCCTAAGGACTAGGTCAAATTTGACCTTGTCCTAAGGACTAGGTTTAAGTCAACCTCATCCTAAGGACTAGGTCAAATTTGACCTTATCCTAAGGACTAGGTCAAATTTGACCTTTTCCTCTATAGGTTAATTTTTAATGGGATCTGGGCCCAATAAGGGTGTTTCTTTTCTCGCTCTTAATCATCGTCATCCTATCAATTTTGAACCCTAAAATGAGTATAAAAGGACATGTAAGCTCCCCATTTTGAAAAATACAATTGCAATCAAGATTTTATGTGCAAGCAATTATTGGCGATTCCAAGTGCTCTTTTGGATTTAAGATTTTAAGGCAAGGCTCCCAATTCAAGATCTCCAAGTCTTCTTCAATTCAAGATCCATTAAAAGGAAATATTCTCTCAATGATGCAAGTTTCTCTCTTCCATGGTGGCCAATTAGAGGAATTCACAAGAAAGAAAGAAGATCCACGTCCATCCTTATTCCTCTTCTTCTCCATTAATCTGATCAAACATACATTCATTCAAGATCTAGGATTTGGCAAGTGTAGATCAATTGCATTTGTGAAGACATCCTTGATTCTAAAACTCATCTCAAGAAAGAATAAATCTTCATGGATTTATTAGATCTTAACATCCATCCATGAGTATTTTACAAGAAAGGTGAATACTTACATTTGTCTTGTTTTAAATGCTTTACTTATTTCTTTTCAAGGTTAATTCCAATACAAGATCTTGACAAAGGCAAGCCCCTTCCCATAACAATTTTCCCTTTTTATTATGTGTAGGAATAGGTGACGAAGTTACAGATTCAAATTTTTGGATTTTTAGATGCATTGACTAATCCTTCACATAATTCAATAGCTTTTGTGCTTCTAGGACTAGGTCAAATTGGATCCCAAGTCGACATTGTCCTAGACCTCTACAATTTTTACAGTCAAGAATCACAAGTCTCAGGGTTCTAGATCCAGAATGGTTTTAGATTTTGATAGTTTTCCAACAAGTTTTTCTAGATCTAAATCTCACTTTTCCTCCCCTAGCCCTCGAGGTGAGTAAATTCTCATTTTCCTTTAGCATTTACTTTGGTACATTATATCTGATATCATGCATTGCTGGTTAATATTTCCTTTGTCATTGCATAAGTTTTTATCATACTTTACTTTTCATATATATACATTTCTGTCCCTATAGGGAATACCCCAAAATCTCCCCTTTTTCTAGATCATGCATTAGCACCCCTTCATCCCTTTGGGTTGTGCTAATCAGATTTGGCCTAAGGGTGGGTGTGGTATTCCAATGTATATAGAATTCAATGTTCTACCATTGATCATATATTTCTATATCATAGTCCTAATGAAATGATTTTTTCCTAAGTTGTTTGTTATATATCTTTAATAAGTTTTTAAAAACTTGAATAATTTAAGATTATATGTATCTAACTTGTAAGAAAAATCTAGTGAGGCTCCAACCTATTTTTCTAGGGTTTAGGTGTGCAAATTCTTTAACTATTAATTTAGCTCCTAGGAGATCGAGAACAAACAATAATAATATTTAAGGAAAAATCACTAAAAATTTGAATGACAATGTGGCTACTACAAATGAATGTTACTAAGCTAACTAAACTTAAATTTATTATTAAAAATTTATTTTGTTGGATGAAGGACTATATTTTAACCAAAGGAATAATTTTGTCCTATGTTGTACTAATGGATAATTCCTTATGCATTAGTAATGGCTTAAAAATATTAGTCACTATTTACTTCTACCATATACATCCTATCAAGGGCCCTTAATCCATTCTCTTAAATCCCCTTAAGCTATCATCTTTCATAGATCCTTAAACCATTCTTCGATCCCCTTAATTTGTGATATAATTGAATAAATTAAACACATTGTGCTATATTTAAATTGGAAGAAATTAGGTAGTTGCTCAAAAAAATCTAGACTAATATTGATTTAAACTAATGTAAGTTGATTTACATAGACCTATAAACTAAGATGTTAGATTCTAGAGAATAAAGAAATGAGATATTTATGACATGTTTTAGAACCTCAAATCCTTGGCCATTAAATTATTTTGTCACAATTAATTATAATTGATGAGGTTTCATGTCCTAATGTTATGATTTTATCCTAAGTTGTTTAATGCAACTCTTTAACAAGTTTTTAAAAACTTTGTCCATCTAAAATTGTTTATATCCAGCTTGTAAGAAAAATCTAGTGAGGCTCTAGCCTATTTTGCTAGGGTTGAGGTGCATGAAAATTCCTTAACCATTAATTTGGCCCCTAGGAGACCAAGAATCAATAATAATAATGAAAATATGAAGTATACAAGATTTAATGACAAGTGACCACACCAAATGAATATCACTAAGCTAATTGAACTTAATTTGTCATTCAAGATTGATTTAATCAAATGAAGGATTGTGGTTGAACTAATGGAATATATTTTTCACAAGTTATACTAATGAATATTTTATTTGCATTATTAATGGCTTAAGGGGATTAATTAATATTTCCTCGTACCATCTACATCCTTTTAGGACCCCTTAAGCCATTGTTTGAAATCCCCTTAAGCCATCATCTAAATCCAATCTCCTTAAACTATTTTTGAATCCCCAAAATCCATTCTCTTGAAAATCCCCTTAATCCATGGTATAAATGACCTCCTATAATACAAATGTAAAGATCTCAACTTCTCAAGCATCGAAAATAATTTCCTCTATGTATCTTGTATGAAAAATAAACATTGAAATAAGTCAACTTAGAGTAGTAGATTTATTCCTCTAATTTGTCCTTTATAATGATGCCCATATTTCTAGGGAAATTAGCTCTAAGGCATGTAAAATTTTATGGCTTGATGTACTTTAAAGCATTTACAAGGAATATAGGAGTTCCCTTCTTTTCCTATAGAGGCCCTTACATATATGTTGACTATTGTTGGGGACAAAAATTCACCTAACAACTGAGCACTGAGCCAAGATGTCTAACAACTAGTACATGATAAACATTATTAAGACCACTCAAGTCAACCACTGAAGGCATCAATATCTAATCAGATGTCCTAATATAAGGGGATGTTTGTCCACTTGCCACTATGGAAACAATGACATTTGGCACTCCCAAAGGAAGGGCCCTTAGAGAAGGAGCAATGAAAGAGGTGCCCCCACTCCCTCCAATCCCAATGACTCCCACTAACTCCCCTTTCATATGGGCTTTCATCAAAAAGTGTTCAAGAGCTTCGCCAATCACTAAACCTCTTTGCGATCTATCATTTTCAAGGGTAGACAACTGTGGTGTTTCAGGGTGGCAGGAAAGAACTTCTTAACTGGTAACAAATTCTCCATCTTTCAGGCATTTTTGTTCTTTTAGACCAGCATAAGTATCTACAATTTTCACCTCTGCCTAAGAACCCCTTGAAGGAAAATCTACAATTTGGTGAAAATTCAAACCAATATAAATAAAATAAATTACTTAAATATAAAAATATTTATGTATTACTCATATGATATTCAAAACTCTCTATATATCATCTATTTTATTTATATTGTTTTTCATTTATCTCTTTTCTTCTATACTATAACTAAATAAAAAACTAACATAATATTAGTTTTTTATTAATTATTTCTATAAAATTTATTGCTTAATTATTTTTATTAAAATTATTATATTATTAATTTAAATTATAAAAACTACTAGATAAATTTATTTAAAAAGATAAATTTTTTTTTTAAAACAGCTCTTAAATGTTTTAAATCATAAATAGAAATATCAGACAAAAAAGTCAATGGCAATCGATTGGGCTGAGAAAGTGGATACGTTTACGTGGAATAGTTTTCCTCATCAACTTCCAGTTGTCATACATATCTAAAGTCTCAGACTTCATTGTACTTCTAGAAACATAAGTTATTTGAGCCTTTTTTATACGGTTCCGTATGGAGAAAAGAAGAATTATATCGTATTGGCCAATGATTCAACATCCATACCATACGTATGAAATGTCTGTTTTTGTCCATTTTCATGGCAAGTTGACCGCTATAAAATAACTATTTTAGGTGATCCAATGAGTAAGTGGTACAATTTTAAAAGGTATAAACTTCTTCGTGAATTAGATGATGGAATTTTCAAGTCTTAACAAGAGTACAAGTGGACTGAAGACTTAAGTGGCACAATTTTAAACAATAACAGCAAAATGATATAGGTCTTGGAACTTGGAAGTCTAACAAGGGCACAAGTGGATTTATCATGAGAGATTATGTAAAAAATTCTGTTCTGCCTAGACCCATTGAGGAGATCTCTTATTTTATGGAGTTCATTCTACGCAAGCTTCACTAATTTGGTTGAGTGATTTTACGGTAGCCACCAACCTTCTATAACAACTCTATATGTATGTTTATTTCTGTGGGTATTTTGCCCTGAGAATTAGGTTCCTGCTTGTTTAGATTAGCTGTGGAGGAAAATGGAAGATGGTAAAGAATGGCCGAAAGTTTTCTGCATAGGAACTGCTGACACAAAGGGAAAGGAGCTGCAATTTCTTTCAAAATGCCTGCAATCTGCATTGTTAACCTTCTTGCAGGGCTCGTCTTTGAAGGTATGCACAAGTGTTTCATTTTCTTTTTTCATGATCTAGGACATTTTATTACTTGGGACCAACAGACACAGCTGTTGATTTTTACCTTGATCTGTGATTTGTTCTTGCGTATCACTAAATTACTATACCTGGGTTTTTGTTGTTAATATTGGATTGCTCAGGGTGTTGTATGCGCGAAAAAATAAACCCACTTCAAGTATTTGTAGGTCCCATTTTTTTAATTTTGGATCCGCACCAGCCCTATTATCTTGTTGGATTCAAGTGTGTTATCAACTTTTCTGAGAAAAACTAATGTTGGTTTCGACTTCTACTATGTTTTGACCTTGTGGGTATGTATTGTATGAATGAAAACTAATTGAATTACTTGTTTCTGAAGTCACTGAATGTAAATATAGATGAATCCCAGATTTGATTTGGATCTGAAATCTTGTGATGATTGAGAATATTAGATCAGATAAATTCCTTTGCCATTCTAGAAAACAGAGCACACAACCACCTTATTTTGTGATGACAGAGAATATTAGATCAGATAAATTCCTTTACCATTCTAGAGAACAGAGCACAAAACCACCATATCTGATCTGTCTGTTTGATTTAATGTATGTAGCAGAGTCACCAAGAGACGTACTGGAGCATCATTTTGAAATAGGGAATTAAAATATATGACTAAGGGTACAACTACAAATGCAGTCCTCTTAACTATAGTCATTAGGAGATATGGCTATGGATATGATATAACTTTGCGGATGGGATCCTTCTCATTGAATCTAAGTTTCCCCTTGACTAGGATTTGTAACTTAGGGCCTGTCTGTTTGCAGGAATTAGAGTGGAATTGGGATTGCCAAATTCTGGAATTGACATTTCTGATGTTTGTGTTCAAAACATGAAACTGGAATAGGGATTTGTTAATTCCCATTTACCCCAAAACAGTATTTGAATCTTCCATCTAAATAGGTGGAATTGGAAAATCAATTCCAATTCCACTTAAATGGGAATTGGGGTAAAGCAAAACTTATAATATTTTAAAATCCATATGCAAACAACATTTTCCATCTTCTCGTTATGAATTCCAGGTGAACCAAACAGTTCCAGCCATAATCCAAAAACCATTTGCCAGATTTAAAACTTTCAGAATTGTCAAATAACCAAACGGAAGGTGTTTACATGTAAATTTGAAGACGGGTTTTTGTTGACTCTACAAAATGCTGATGTCACTCCCTTTTTCATTTTCGCAAATGGGCCTTATTTCCATTTGGGTATGGCCCATAGGCTGCTCTGATTCAACTAGGGGAATATTAACCTGCATAACCTTCGTTTGAGTGCATCTGTAATGTAGAATGCAACCCATTAGACTTGTTTTCTTGATTGGCAATATGATTTCAATTATTGTTTTGATAGTGTTTGATGAGTTTTGTTGCTTTTCCTTCAAGGGGTTCTTAGGCAGAGGTGAAAATTGTAGATATTTCTACCGGTCTAGTAGAACAAAAATGCCTGAAAGATGGAGAATTTGTTAGCAGGCAAGAAGTTCTTTCCTGCCACCCTGAAACACCACAGCTGTCTACCCTTGAAAATGATAGATCGCAAAGAGGTTTAGTCATTGGCAAAGCTCTTGAACACTTTTTGATGAAAGTCCTTATGAAAGGGGAGTTAGTGGGAGCCATTGGGATTGGAGGGAGTGGGGGCACCTCTTTCATTGCTCCTTCTCTAAGGGCCCTTCCTCTGGGAGTGCCAAAGTTCATTGTTTCCACAGTGGCAAGTGGGCAAACATCCCCTTATATTGGGACATCGGATCTGATATTGCTGCCTTCAGTGGTTGACTTGAGTGGTCTTAATAATGTGAGCAGGATTATATTGTCCAATGCTGCAGCCGCTGCTGCAGGGATGATTGCTGGCAGAATCATGGGAATGGGCACATCAAACAAGGAAGATCAACAAGAGAGTATTGGCATGACTATGTTTGGAGTAACAACACCATGTGTGAATGCTGTGAAAGATGTTTTAGATGCAAAAGGCTATGAAACATTGGTATTTCACGCCACTGGAGTTGGTGGGAAAGCCATGGAGGAGCTGGTGACAGGAGGTCTTTTACAGGTATTCTACTTTTTATGTAAAAGCTTTTTACCCTGCTTTTCTTTTATAACTTATCATCTTTATCTCAAAAGTCAAAATGATGCTTCAGATTATGTGTCCATCAATTTATTTAACAACCAAAGAAATCTGCATGGATAGAAGATACAAATCTTATTCTGGATTACATTGTGAGGAGTTGGAACTTAAAAATATGTGTGGAATTTTACAACAAATTACATTAGAGAGTTGAGAAATAATATAATGAGATTCGATGAATAAATTTGTTTCTCTTGTGGATGATATTTGCAGGGTATTTTAGACATTACTACCACTGAAGTAGCTGATTTTATTGTGGGAGGTGTCATGGCATGTAATGAACAGAGATTTGATACCATTCTTGAGCAGAAGATTCCTTTAGTCTTGAGTGTAGGGGCCTTGGATATGGTGAACTTCGGACCTAAAGATATAATTCCATCTCATTTCAGTCACCGGAAGTTTCATGTGCATAATGATCAAGTAAGAGTCAACTTTTCAGTGCATTTTTTTCTTCCATCTTTTTATATGCTTCTTGTTCTCTTGCTTCCATCTTTTTTGAAGTGCTTTGACAAAATAAGATATTATGCAGTGTTACTGCACTTTCAATTTGATAGCAAAGCAAATAGTATTTTTCAATTACTTTACCTCCTTTGTTTTATCCTTCAACTTCTCCCAAAGTCGAGTTTTTGGGAAAAAAGAATGTACCGGAGCTTTGAGCAGCAGAAATCTGTGATTCTTGTGATTTAGAATGACCCTAAAATCTATCAAGAATTGTTGTGTCACATTATGGTTTTTCTAATGTTTGGAAGGTATTTCTCAATCCTATTTTGGCCTTCTTGCAAAAGGTAACTCTTATGCGTACTACTGTGGAGGAGAACAAAAAATTTGCTGATTTCATCTCCAAAAAACTCAATAGATCCTCTTCTCAAGTCAGAATATTGTTGCCTGAGAAGGGCGTGTCTGCTTTGGATGCTCCTGGCAAACCTTTCTATGATCCACACGCAACAGGCACACTCATAGATGAGTTAGAGAGATCCATTCAAAAGACCACTGACAGACAGGTGAAACCTTGAAATTTGAAACAGGATTTCTGGTTTTAAGTTTTCTTCTATGTTTCTTTCTATTTAGGATTAAAAACCCTTTAAGTATATCACATTATATAAGTAACATGTATGCCTAGTTTCCTAAGATTTTCTATATTTCTGACTTGTATTTCTTTGCAGGTTCGGAGACTACCATACCATATAAATGATCCTGAATTTGCAGCTGCACTAGCGGATGCCTTCTTGGAGATTGGTACAAAGAAACCTGAAATGACAGAATCATGTCTTCCAGGAAAGGAGTTACCAAAGGGAGTCAAAAATTTGGATAAAACAAGTATAAAATCTTATGAGAACTCATTAGAGTATAGGATTATCCATAAACAGCCACTTGAATTTCCTGATGCAAAACCAGGTATTTTAATTTTTATATTGTTTATTTTAGTTAAGTTTCTTTTAGGTTAGTTTTTAAAATGATTTGTTTCTTTGTCTTGCTATTGTTTTATTGTTCTTAAATTTCAATTTAATAAAAATAATTATAATTGAGATTTCTTTGATTGACATATTCTTAATGCTGCATACAAATTTTAACCATTGAATCATTCTTTCAAAAGCCAATTACATGGTTAAAATGTGTAGTGTGACATTTGCCTGCTTTTCTCTTCCTTTCACATCAAACATTACTGTTCAAACCTAACAGCCAGTTGATTACTTTGAGTGTCTTCATGTAACATACCACACTTCAGTACCAAGGATGTGATTCCCCTAACTACTTAGCATTGCGCTTTATGAGCATATTATTTTTTAACAGTCTTTGCACACACTGAATAGTGTATAGATCTGCACTTGAAAAATGTATATATTGGGCTCTTAAGGATGCTTGATTTATCTATCGCTTTAGGAACATTCAAAGTGTCAATGAGAACCAAAATTTTGCTTAAAAACTTCTCAGATCCTTTGAGATAACAAGCATAATTCTCCTCCCCCCCCCTCCCCAACAGCCAAAAGCTCAGGGTTGTTGAACTTGATTCTTTGGGAATATCTCATTGATTTCAAAGACTTCATTTCTTCCCATAGAGTAAGAGAGTTTGGATTTCCTTTTCAGATTTATCAAAAATTCATTCCAGTTTCCTTTATGTTTCTGTTGTCCCTTGCAAGAATACCTTTTTGCAATTTAAGTTTAGCCAAGTATCAAGATCTTGAATATAATTTATAAACCTGATCGCAATTTGAAAGCCGTTATAATGCCCCTGGTTGTATAGATTCTAAGATACAAATGCATTCCAATTGCTTGGCATTTCACAGTAGCCTCTGTTCCACTTTTGATTTCATACGCTTATGGATTCCCCTATGAATTTTGGCTTTCAACTGGTGGGCAACTAGATTCTACCAAAAATTATTTTCAATTATTTTACAACTACACGCTTGAGAACTATTTGTTACTAAATACTTGTTAATCTAGGTCTGGTAGTGGTCGACCAGTGCCGGTTCTGTCTTCTAGTTGTTTTTAGTTCATCCTATAGCTACCATTTGGTGACAGATAGAAAGCAGTCAAGTCCGAATAGCTGCAGTCCCATAGAGTGGGGCTTTCTAAGATATCTCAGCAGCTGCTGCTGAGAATTTTTAGGACCTTTCATAAGCAGGTGGTCCTATGGAATATGCAATAATGGGCGAGTTTTAAACTTTAAGTGCCAGCCAAATTTCAGGAATCTGGTGGTTTCATCATTCATGATTACTTTTTAGCAACAAGGAATGGTAAAAAAATTTTATTAGTGGTAATTTAAAAAACTTGTAGATGAATGATATCTCACAGAAACATTTTAGGAAATTGGTGGGTGAATGTTTCTGGCCCACTTACACCCCCTCAAAATTAAATCTAAATGCAGGGGATCCTATTTTTTGCACTAGATTGAAGATTCTAATTTTAATCCTGTAGCATAATTTTCTTCTTCTCATGGGGCCCCGTTGTTCAGAAAAATAGTTCTTGTGATTGCTCCATGGAACCTAAGACAACTATAAGATATTATTTTTATTGATAAGATTTTCTTGTATAAGCCATTCACAGCATATGTACTAATGTCTACAACTTTTGTCCTGTATAACATAGCTTTTATTTGAGAAGTAGGAGATATTTTCCACAACAAGTCAAATTTTGAAATTGCTATCAGGATTCAACTGTGTAGTTTTTTGAGTCAAACTCATTGACCCATGTTTCATGAGTAGTGGTTCACACTAAGACTTCTGTCCTGATTAACATAGCTTTTATTTGATAAGTAGGAGATGTTTTCCACAACAAGTCAAATTGTGATATTGCTATCAGGATTCATCTGTGTAGTTTTTTGAGTCAAACTCATTGACCCATGTTTCATGAGTAGTGGTTCACACAAGTGTTCCACTCATGTTTCTATGAGCATCACCTAGATCCAATTAGTGCTAAGTGTTCCATTCATTCTCATGAGAGATGGGTTTGTGTGAACCACTACTCATGAAACATGGGTCAATGAGTTTTTCTCAAAAAACTACACAGTTGAATCCTGATAGCAATACCACAATAACTTTTATTTGTTTTGCAAGCAAACTTTTAATTCGGTGAGATACCTTTTTAATAATTTTTTAAATAGATTACTCCTGGGAAAGGTCATTTACTTTTATACTTATAAAGAAGAAGAAAATTTAAACATCCACGAGGCAAAAAATAGCCTATGGGACAGACCACTTGATCAAACCGACTTTTGCAATTTCATCGTTTTACTATGAGGCGATGATGAGCACCCCCAACTTCTCAAAGGTTCCCTTGCTGAATAAGTAAAACCAGGAGCCAGCTGTCAAGACATGCACATACTTGTCCCTGCTATCCTTGAGACATCACACTCTAAAATGAAATGCTTTTCTGTTTCCACGTTCCCAGAAGTGCAAAAAATACATTTTAAGAAATATCTTTCATGATAATATTAAGATTTTTGTGGTTTGAAATGCATTTGGTGGAATACGACATCAGATTTTTGTCCCAAATTACATCTTGGCTTGTGATTCAGTTGAATTGATAATTTTTCATGACATTTTTTTCAGAACTCACGAGAATGCCTCCACTTAAGATGGGACTGGGATCCTCACGTTTGGCATTTAAAGAAACTGATATACAGACATATGATGACCAAGAGCCCCGTATCAGAAGTTTACCTTCCTACATTTGTTATTCATCAATTGTTTATTGGAATCACTAGGATGTCTTTCATAGGTCTTAAGGTAGCTATAAATTTTCATTTTTAATGCGGTTCTCCTGGGATTTTGAATCTTCAATCAATTTAACTTGGTTTTTCCCTCAACTGGCTCTTCTTATATCCCCTGAAATGTGTCAAGTTTGGAGGATTATCTGACATTGTGCTTGCTTGTAGAGATCAACCATGACATTTGTTAATAACAAGAGTTGGATCGGTAGATGGGAATTCTACTGTTTAACATTTAATATTTTATGTTTGACATTAATAGTAGAAATTCCAACTAGTTTTGTTGTGATTGCTGATTAAATTTGTTTCCCATGTGGTGCATATAATTAGAGACATTGAAAATTACACAAACCATATTACAGAAACTGAAACACCAAATAGCCCAAGGGAAGCCAATAATAGGGGCTGGAGCAGGAACTGGAATATCTGCCAAGTTTGAAGAAGAAGGTGGAGTGGATTTAATAATTATCTACAACTCAGGACGCTTTCGAATGGCAGGAAGAGGTTCCCTCGCTGGTTTGCTTCCTTTTGCAGATGCCAATGCAGTGGTAGTGGAGATGGCCAATGAGGTTCTCCCAGTAAGTTCAAATATATAAAATTAATGGTCTAGAATTTTTTTTGTCATTGCAGACGACATATGAACTGAACATAGAAGAAAAGAATAGGGTTATGGTTGAATATTTCCATATTGACAAGATGATTATTGAATTACTGATGTCATAGGTTGTAAAACGAGTACCAGTTCTAGCAGGTGTTTGTGGCACAGATCCATTTCGTCGGATGGATTACTTTTTGCGGCAAATAGAATCCATTGGTTTTACAGGGGTTCAAAACTTTCCAACAGTTGGTCTGTTTGATGGAAACTTTCGCCAAAATTTAGAAGAGACTGGCATGGGATATGGGTAATTTCCTTTGATTTCTAGAACATGTTCTGTATTTTCATCATATTTAGTTAGGTCTAACAGAATGTATGATAACCTGAAATTGTACCATTTTTTATTATGACCTTAAATGCAAGACAGGTCCTTTAAATTACAGGCTTGAAACATTAGCTCTTTGTATTTAACCAGGCCAGCTATTATATTCCAATCCTGTTAAGTGTGGTAGATTGACAGGAAATCAAAGTAGTAGTGTTACATCTGCAATTTATTGAAAATTCCTTCTGAATCGTATTGCATTCACAGGTTGGAGGTGGAAATGATCCATAAAGCACACAAATTGGGTCTTCTGACTACTCCATATGCATTCAATGAAGCAGAAGCTTCTGCCATGGCAGATGCAGGTGCCGATATAATTGTAGCACACATGGGTTTGACAACTTCAGGGTCTATTGGAGCCAAAACAACCCTCTCTTTGGCTGATAGTATAAATCGGGTGCAAGCAATAACTGATGTTGCACTGAAAGTAAATCCACATGTCATTATATTGTGCCATGGAGGTTAGCTTACCAAAAGCTTTACAATCATTACTCAAGAATGTTTCAAATGTGTTTATGAACTTGTCACTAAGGATATTTGGTACTATTGCAGGTCCTATTTCAGGTCCCAAAGAAGCAGGATATGTACTTCAGAGAACACGAGGAGTCCATGGCTTCTATGGGGCATCGAGCATGGAGAGACTCCCAGTAGAGGAGGCAATCGTCAACACAATAAAACAATACAAAATGATATCAATATCATCATAGAAAGAAGTATATGTACACGAGAGACTGCCAGTAGAGGAGGAATAAACTCTAGGATCATGAGCTAGGACTAATATTAGATTATCTAATTGATAATTTAGTTAAATGCAGAAAGTTAATAAATTCATATAAGGGTATTTAGCTCTTAATACCACGAAGAAACACTGTCAAAAATGTCATTAAATCAAGTCTACTGTAATAACTACCCTTCAGATTGTTACAAACAGGTTACTATGGTTGACACAAAAAGGTTACTATTTGGAGATTTCTGAGAAAGAGTTTTATTTCGGGAGTTACCTTCAGGTAGTGGAAGAAGAAAACCTTGAGATAAGTTTAAGATCTAAAATAACTGCTGCTGTGTATAAGAAGAGCCGTCAAAAAGTAGTTCAAAAAATATTCTCTAATGAATAAACTCCTCCAGTTTCTCCTAAGGTGTCTCCTTACCAAACTGAAACTGAAAGTGATACTGATCCTACTTTTAATTGTTCTCAAAATAGTGATGAAGAAGATAATGTGGTTGAAAATTCCTTTGAAAATGAGAGGTGTCTGACAGATTCCCTGAAAATAATTTTTTTATTTCTAATGTTCTTATGGATAATTTGGACTTTGAAAATCCTCTCCTCTCTGCTAAAAAGATACCAACAACAGGTGGGAAGATAAGTGGGCAGAGATGAATAATAACTTGAATAACATGAAAGTAAAAATCAATAAAATGGAAGACACGATTATTAAGGTTCTTAATCTTCGGAAAGATATGAATAAAGTTCGTCCGCCTCCATTGTTTTATAATTTTATTACAGACTGAGCTTCAGGAGAGAAAGAAGGGTGTTGAGGATAATATGCAGAATGGATAGAGTGGGGGACAAAGATGGCGTAATTGGCACAATGAGAGGCTATGGGAGCGTGGTCGATGATGGTAAACAAATTGGCGGATGTTGTTGGTTCTTGTTGGCTGTAGAAACATGAACTGAGGACGAGATTCTGGGATTGGCACACATGAAAAATGCTCAAGGGAACAGCATCAATAGTGGGTTCTTTATCAGGCAAGGGCTTTCAATGTTTTAGTTTCTGCTGTGTTATAGAAGGGCCTATTGATTTGTTCCCCAGTTGCATTCATTTCTTTCCATTTTTATCCACATGGAGTGTGTTTCTCAAAGCATAATGGTGGTACTTACTATAATTTTCTAATATAAAATAGAGCAATTTTGTGCAATATCATATGTTATTTTGGTTGTAAACTAAATTACAGTAAAAACCCACATGAATACAAGCTAGCTCTAGCCACTTTGTGTTTCTACACTCATGAATATACATCTTAGAGGTGTTTGGGCTCCTCTTTGTCATAGATTACCTAAGTTGGAAAGCCTTATTTATTATAGGGGAGAGTATATGTGATGGGGAGTAACATTTTGATTGATCAATAATAAAGCTTTGTTAACCCCTGAACTATAAAGTTGAAACACTATCCATCCCTCTTCCCTTGCATTTATGGTAAATTTGTATGCAAAATTGGGAAACAATTGTTTTGATAAAATGCTTCCATGAAATGTGGCCTTATGTAGTGCCAAGAGGGTATGGTATCTTTAAAACATTTGTTGTAAAGGCCTTAGAAACTTTTAATTAGATGAAAACCAGCTTCCTTTTGTGCCCAAGCTAGAGCTTGAGAAGAGGGTATGGATACCTAGCAAAGTATGATGACAAAAATGATATTTCTATCATATTTAAATGTCATGAGTTATGTTCTATTGAACAAGCCGAATAACTGAGAGGGGGTGAATCAATTATTCCTACACACTTTACAAAATATTTGCTCCATCAGTAAACTAACGAGCAATAGTAGTAACAACTTTTGATCTATCGATTAAGCACATAAAACATCCATAAAATCTATAAACATGAAAGGAGAGGAACATCGACACAGAGAACACCAAGATTTGTGTGGAAAACCAAAACTAAGAAAAACCACGGAGAAGCTAATTCTTATGAAATGCAAACACCTATTAGGGTGACATCGGTTAAGGTGACTTGTACAAAGGGTCATTGTTGGTTATACTCATTGCAGGTAGGCTCACTACCGACCGGCTCACTGTCAGTCGGGCTAACTGTCCTTATACAGTTGAAATATCAAAGTAGATATACCAGAAACATGAATTGATTGAATTGCATCTGAATATGCATGAACAGTTCAACAATTTAGCACAATCACCAATAGATCTCTAACTGTCTAATCCACTACTATCAGTATGTAAGCTCTTACTAGATCTTCAATCTTCTATGTAGTGCCCACCCATAGTTTGGTTTTTAGTTTATATTTTCAAACTCTTTTAGGCCACTTTTATGTGTGCGTTGATTATTTCAATGATATTTGGATTATTGATGTATGACTTTTCATTGAATTGATTTATTATGAGCCATTGGATAGTGTGTTATATCATGTGTTTACAATTAGATGAGTATGGTTATGCTTATATCAATTTATAAACATACGAAAATGTATATGTTATGGTTATTTCATGATAATGATCTATATGTTAGGATGTCATTCACATTTATAGTTTTACTTACCTCATACTTGCATGTGTATGGTTAGTGTGTATGTTTTATTTTTTTATTTGACATGCCTGATCTGGTTGAGGGACGGAGTCATAGTTACTTGCTTGCGAGATCCACATGATCGATCGATACCTGTCATTATTTGTTATATATTTATACATGTATGTACACACTCATCTTTTATGCAAGATTTCAAATACTAGACATCGACTTCCCTGAATTGTTAGGATGAACGTGCCTTATCACAATATCTCAATGGTAAGAGAGGAGATAACATGTAGGTCCAAATCCCAACCCATGCCATTTATTGTCCTGACCTAATGGACAAGTATCTAAGGGGACGTGAATTACCCCAACCCCCTGTCCCGTGTCTGTGAGCCACGGGAGCTCACTGGCATCACCGCGAGAGTCATTGGCAATACTCGTGGTGAGCCCGCAATGAGCCCATGGTGAATCCCATGGGAGGGGCCCGCAGGGACCTGACCCCCATTCCCCCCCCCCCACCAATATTTATTTTTTAATTTTTTTTTATAAAATTAAAATTTTATTTATAATTTTATTAATTAACATTTAAATAAGTTTTTTTTAATTAATATTTATTATTAAGTGTTAATAATATTTATTAATTAAGGTTTTATTTATTATTATGTTTAGTTATCAATTATTTATTATTAGTTAATAATTGATTTTTATTATTTAAATGATATTATGTTGATTTAAATATTTATGTTATGTTATTAATGTTAGCGATTGTGATGGGATCTTTGGTCGATGTGGGTTAGTTGGCCAAGTAGGACATCCAAAGGCTTTGGGATATTTTGTAATTGTGTGAGTTGCTTACTTAAATATTATTTTTGAACATGATTTTTGAGTTGATTCTTTATGTGACATGTAATCACCTTTGTGGATTCTGTATTGTTGTCACGATGTATGGGAGTTGTCTTTTGTTGCATATTTCACATGGGGTAAGTGCACCAAGATGGTGGATAGTTTAGTGGCCACATCCCAAAAAAAATGAAATTTTGCATAACCCGTGCGGGTTCCATAAAATTCAAAATCATGCTAGGCTTGGTTTTAAACTAAAAGAGGGGTAAATGCTAAGCTTGGTTTTATCGAGCCTAGCAAAAACTAATTAAAAAAGAAAAAAGATGAGAGAGAGAGAAAGTGTGTGGGAGAGAGAGATGCATACATACCTACATAGAAACATATCATATATGTAAATCTATACAAATGTGTATTGTATTACACATTTACAAGCAATTTTTTTAATGTCTTCATAACCCGTACAGGTTATGAAAAATTGAAAATGTTGTTTTATGTCTTCAAAACCTGTACAGTTTATTTAAAACTTCAAAACCAGTACGGGTTATTTTGTACACCATAACCCATGTGGGTTATGGCTTGGTAAAAGGTTTGTAATACGACCCTAAGGCTTGCAAGCCCATTTTCCCTCCAATTTTATCTATTTACATGTTTTTTCTTCTTTCAACATGATTTCTCAACTTTGTCGTCATCAGCTTTACAAATGATTAAGTGGGTATCTCTAAAATTACTACCATCATCTCACACATCTTGTAAGCTTTCTGACCGTATAATTTTTTCTATTTTTGGACAACATTAGCATAGTAAAATTTAATTTTCTTTACTAGTGTCTTCACAGTCCTCAGAGACATATGTCTACCATTTTTTTTATAACTTTTGATCTAATTGACCAAATTCAAAAAAAAATACATATTGTTGTTCTACACTAGATTCTATACACTTTTTTAAAAAAAGTTTGCAATTTGGATTATTTTGATGCAAGTTATGCCCAACGCACGAATAGGTACCATATTTTTAGGATGGGGTCACTTCAAAAAATCATAAAAAATAAAATACTCAACAAAAAATTACAAAAAAATACACAAATTTTAGATCTCACTCTTACCTATCATCCTACCAAAGGGTTTTGCAAAATGCTAAATCTAACTATATATTGTGTGAAGCGCACAGAAATAACTATGTTATATTTTTCTGAAAAAATCAGGAAGATTTTTTCATGCGTGAGAGGTTGGACCCTCTTAATCTTATCTATTTTTTTATAAACTTTAGTAGTTTAGAAACTAGATTCAGAGTACTACAGTTCTTATTCTTTACACAACTCCTATTTTTGAGTACATGACCCTCAAATATCTCTGTGAAGTTCAGGTTTCCCTGATTTCAGAAAAAAAAAGTGGCCACTTATACCTCACTTTTTGTTCACCATCTTGGTGCACTTACCCCATGGGCAAATATGGTCTTGATATTTATTATCAACCTTATTATTTAAACTCATAGTTATGTGAACATCTTCAAAGTATGTTTTTTGGTATCATGGTTATGTGAGAACCAGTGTGTTCATTTTGTAAGTTAAGGAACTGATTTGAGGATTATTATTATCATTTTCTTATTATCTAATTTATGATCCTAGGTAGGTTAACTAAGTGTATATGTGGGGAGTGACTTGCAATAGGTGTCAGGGCTCACAAGTGGATGCTAGGATAACTTATTGCAAGTGACTTAATAAAGTGATAACATAATAAAACCTATTAAGATAGAAATATTAATAATATGTTTGTGTTCCTCACCCATGCCTTGAGCACTAGTACATGATAGGATGGTTTGTGAGAAGATGATTTCTGCCTGTGTGGACTCAGATATAGCATAGTTGGTACCTCATATATATCAGAGGATTATTGATACCATAGAGTCACTAGGGTGCCAGGGTTTAGATAGACTGTCAAGATAACTCTAGAGTTGATTTATGTGATGACAGTGTTGGTGTTTGAAAATGCTTACGCCACTTAGGGCTGCCAATATGCCTTGAGACTAATGTTAGGAGTGGTTAATTCCAAGTATGAGAGCTCTGCAAGACAACTGGACCAACTATAGGGTCTTAATATGCCCTCTTCTCTTCTGGCTCTGCAAAACCATGGCGGGTGTACCTAATCTAGTAACTTATGGCATTTTACGACTTTGGACTAGATTAAACAAAGCATATGATAGCAAGAGACTACTAAATGTTAACCAGACATTCATTGAATCTCAATTACTATTGGGTATAAAATGGCCTTGTGACCTCAAGACTATGAGGGATTGCAGGATTGGAGATATTAAATATAATTGGGTTTCTTGCAAGATGCAGACAACCATGCAACACTTTGCATCAGCACAGGGATACTAGCTTAAGATCAGCGCCTTATCCATTGGGCATCATACCTGAAGTGAACATGGAACACAAGGACAACTACTAGACTCATTTGAGACTCCAAGCCATAAACATAGTTAAACATCTCTTACACTACTTACAAGTATCCTTACTAATTGAACCAAATGAATCTATGCTTCACTCAGAGACTTTTAACCTGATTCTAAATCAAGGCTGAGAGATGAAACATATACATAAGCAACCAAATAATGAGCCAGAAAACTCAGAATTCATTAAGAACAACTAAAGGAGAGATCCAAGAATGAGAAACTGTATTAAGTATGTGGATTCAAATCCTTGTATTACAAGTTGATTCAGAAAACACCATAGACAATATGCAAAAGATACATGAGGTTTTTCCCTAATGTTGATACAACTAGGATGAAAATGTTTACATGAAGAAACCGCTCATGGAACTAGAAATTGGAACCACTGGAACTAACAAAATTCAGAACCCTTACTCAGTCAAAAAATAAAAAATTTATACCACTAGCCACCTTGGGAATCTCAAAGAGATTGCATGAAGCTTAGGGTGACTAGGGTTAGGGTTACAATGACTAAACCAACTAGAAATGATCAAAAACTTATTGCAGGGGAAGAACAAGAAGCCACCTGGAGAAAGAGATCTCAGACAGATCTTCAATCATGAAAATCTGCGAGCCAGTACAAGACACTAGGGATAGCCATGAAAACCAGTCAAATCGGCCACCTGCAAACAGCTTCTCGAGCTCAAAAACAAACTCCACCAGGTACAAAATCACTTCTGCAACCGACCACAGGAGCCCTGGATCACATCGCAACAACCAACGCCACCAAACCAGATCAAAAACTGTCGTAGAAACCATCAATTCTGGTACTTCATGTCACAAAAACCCTCTGTAAATTTGAATTCAAATGCAACGGCTAATCGGAAAAATTTAAAACATGGCCGTCGATCCACCTCCTTCCCGACAAATCGGGCGGTCATACTTAATTCACAACAGTTGCGGGCCCCTTTGGAAAGTCAACAGCCCCGTCAGCAATCAGCAACCAATCAAAACTGAACAACTCGGCAACACTGGCACTGTGGACCCGCCCTAACTCTGCAACCGCGATGTCCAAACAGTTGTCACATGATCGCATAACCAGGAAAAGGGCTATGTGAACATGCGACAAGCCTCCACATCAGCACCATGTCACCACTCCCCGACCAATGAAAAGTGCACACGTCGCAACAAATTGAGAACCGGACCCACCGCATGTTGCCCTTGTGAATCGTTGGAAGATCGGATGGTTGTCGCATGATCGCAAGGGGAAAGAATATTCCTTGCAGTCATGCGATAGCCGTAAGATCAAAGGGATCTGACAACTGAGCCTGCAACTGGCAACTTCACCACATCACCGCTCTGCATCCAATAGAACTCTACCACCTCAGCATCCTCTGATAGTGATCCCATGGTCCATTGCATCGCCGAAGAAGATTGACGATTGTCGCTATACCGCGATCTTAAAAAATGAGCAGCTTTCCCTAGCGGTATAACGACAATCGCGAGATCTTACTGAAGTTTAACCCCATGGGAAGGAAAAGGTCCCACCAACTGATCGCACTTGCGCAGTTAAGACTGAAGTCGAAAACACACAAAGTTTTTGACACAGCGAAAGATTGAAAACACATAGAGTTTTCGATGCCAGAAGACAAGTGCACAAAAGCGGGAAGGCATAAGGTCGAAAACAATGAAGGTTTTCACACAGACCGAAAACATCATGGATTTTCAAAAACATTGTGGGTTTTCGACACTTAGGCAGATTTTAAAATTTGTTTCTTGCAGACCTTAGAACTTGAATAACTCTCTGGGTTTGCGATTCAGCACGTGTGATTTGAACTGGAGCAAGGTGACACAATGAAGAACACAGGGCAAGACACTTCAAAAAAACTTGCAAGGAAATGGGCCATTTTCAAAAAAATTTGCATTGACAGTAAAATGGACCAACAGACAGTTCCCCATATGAATCTTAGGTTTCCTACATGTGTCGGTTGCCTTTGGTTGAGTATGTATTACCTTTGTCATTTTATTGTACCTTTTGAGATAGAGAGCTTTCAAGATCCCTTAGTTTGTATTGAGGTTGGTTTTGGTGTTTGATATTTGAGTGGGATATGTTGTTATCTCATCAGCATAGTGAGAGTGGACCATTTAGGTTCCACGAGGTTGAGTGGTAGTGATTCTTTTACCATTTGATATTCTAACATTCATGTACCAGTGTTGGATGATCCTTATAGCATTTGAACCCTCTTGTTCATCAGTGATGGAGATGTGCTCTTATCTTTCTTATTTTATGTTCTCATATCATTATTTTAGTTACTCTGGAGATATCATATTGTACTTTTTATTTTATTTTGTTACATAACCCCCGACATGTGCAAAGAATGTCTTTTCATTATGGATACCTTGTGGTATCATTTGTATATAAATTTCATGTACAAGATGTACTTATTTACATAATGTAGAGACTTTGTATGGTTGTTGTATTAAGTAGATTAATTAAGATTTACGTAATCTACATCAAGGAACCCTTGAGATTTGTAATTTTTGTTTGGGTCACACTTGTGTGTATGAGTTGTATTATATTATACATCACTTTCACATTGATATACATTGTTGCTATGTAAAATTTTAAGAAAAAAAAATATTCTATAAACTTAGTAGCATGTTTTAGGTTAATCTCTTCTAGGTTCCTTGATGGGGCATTACACTTGGTATCAAAGCCTGAGTTTTTAAACTTGGAACTCTAGAAACTTGTACACCCATTAGATGTCTAGTAGTTAAAACTTGAAAACAAAAAACCTTAGACAAATGAAACTTTTTTTTATTTCAGAATATCATTTTATGATTATATATCATGTCTTTATTTTTCTTGACTTGTTTTGACATATCGTTCTTCTTTTGGATGTTGTAGGAAAGATGGGCACTAGGGCTAGATCTATTGGTAGACATCATAGTGGAGGTCGTAGTAGAGGACATATGAGGGGTAGGCATCACAACCCTCCTATGAGTCATAGAGCCAAGAGTTTAGATGAGGATATTGGAGAGCAACATGGTGATTTAGGGGAGCCTAATGCCAAACAGATACTTCAGACTATTCTAAAACATCTACCCATTCATAACAAGGTTGAGAGGGAAGAGTCACACCATTTTGATAATGAGGAGAGATGGAGATCTAGGAGTCCTAGAAGGAGGGACACTATCATTGGTCAGGGGGCGCAAAGGCTAATCAGATGAGAGAGATTCTAAGATCATGACATCCTCCCTTCAATTGTCTTGGTACTGGTTTTGAGGAAGAAACATGGTTCATTATGTTGGATCGATGTTTTGTTATGCAATAATTTGATATCAATGTTAGGGAGAGGTGTGCTATCATGCACTTTGAAGGTTTTGTAGTTTCCTAGTGGAGGATTGAGGAGCATAAACTTGAGCTTAGCATAGAGACTGTCACTTGGGAGTTGTTTCTTGAGAACTCTCAAGAACGTTTTCTATTTGAGCAGTGGCAAAAGTAGTGTGCAAATAAGTTCCATAATCTACAACAATTATCTATGGTTGTCCAAGATTATGAGGGTCATTTCTTTGAGTTCAAGCCTTATGCAATTTTTAGTGATAAGTCACCACTGATTCTATAGCACTTCATTAGGGGGCTTAATGGTTGCATCATTGGGGGAGTTATGGTTTTCAAACCCAAGACCCTCAAGGAGGCAATCATTAAGGCTATCTTGGTGGAGAAAAATATAGCTTTGGGTCATGGTGGTCAGATGGGTGTTCAGCCTAGTGGTCTTACACCTTCAAGGTCTAGGGGAAATCAATCTTAGAGAGTTGGGAACTCTTAGAACCCTTCTACCTTCTCACAAGGTAATTAGGACTAGCAGCAAAAGGGATTCTCTTCTGCAACACAGGGTGGTAGTTCTCAGTCTAGGAATTTATGTAACACTCAACGCATCAAGCGACATTCGCCTAGTCAGAGTGCTCAGAGTTTTCATTAGAAGGTTAGTAGAGGTAGTTTCCATTAGTCTAGTGTACCTTTAGCTGAGAGAGATTTTGATGGAGATTGTTTTTCTTGTGGAAAGTATGGTCATAGAGAGGTTGATTATCCCCAACATTCAACATAGTTTTTGGGACAGAGGCCAGGAGCTTCTAAGCCTACAATTGGGGATGATGGTAGATCCCATAGGATTTTTGTAGTAGGGAATGACCCTTAGAGCTCAAACCATAGAGAAAGAAAGGGTCCAATGGGACCCACACCTTCATTCATGTTTGACTAAGTAGGATGCAGTGAGATTTATGGGACTTATATCCCTATTTGTTTGTAGGCTTCCAAGAGTAAGTCTAATTCTACAGGGTGGATGTAGTGTCCACCCATAGTTTTCTTTTCAATTTATATTGCCAAACTCTTTTAGGCCACTTTTATGTGTGTAGTGATTATTTCAGTGATATTTGGATTATTGATGTATCAATTTTTATTGAATATATTTATTATGAGCCATTAGATAGTGTGTTATTGTTAATATGATTTAGAACAACATAGAGGGGGGGGTGAATCAGTTGTTCTCAGGTCCTGATGTATAAAACAAACTTAAAATGTTTTCCTTAGATCAGATCCAATAACCAAAACAAACTCAGTCATCACTGATTCAATAATAGAGACATACAACAATGCAGTCCACTACCCAGCTGTAACTTAACTTGTAAAACATAGAAATGTTCAAACCAAAACATTCACACAACTATTAACACCAGAATTTATAGTGGAAACCCAATTTGGGAAAAACCACTTTGTAACATGTTACTATTATTTTCACTCTTCTAAAGTGAGCTCGGTAAAAAGCCAACCCTGTCAAAGGTTACAATACACACTATCAGGTGTGACTTGGTTAAAGGATTTCAATCACCCTGTTAAAAGTGAGCCTAGTCATAGGACTTACATACACTCCATTATAATGAAACCTTGTTCAAAGGATTTAACATATGACTGTTAGGTCAACCTTTGTTAAAAGGATTTTGACTATTACAATGGTTAGAAAGTAGCAACAATATTTATCTGAAAAATATACAACTCACTTTGCAAATACCAGATTCGATTCCGTACACTAATGTTGGTTTACTGACTTTGAAACTTTTCCATCTCCATCTCTAATCTGCTTGGAACTTTTCTTCAAGCAACCACCATAATTTTCCTTCAGCCTTTCCTTCTTAAACAGTCAATAAAAATTTTCTGATCTTCTAGCATTCTTTGTTCACCCATGCACTTGCATATCCAAATGCTCAAGTTCCCTTTATACTTTCCTCAATTAGGTTAACTCATCTTATGCTGCTCAATCTCATTCGTAGATCTTAGGGTTAGGTCAAATTCATTGAATCTACTCGCTTCATGTTCTTCGACTCCTTTTCTAGAATCATCTCAAATCTCTTAAAGATTTACAATAAAATGTTTTACAGTGCATTTAATGCTTTCAAACAATCAATAAATAAAGTCAACACATTTTACATAATCCAAGAATTCAACAATGTCGGCTCCAAAACTAAATTCTCTTCAAATATAAAATTGCTGATGATCGGTCAATATTGTGATCAACTACTCGGTCTTCATGTAGAAAGCTCAGTCATTACTAAATATATTTCCTTGGCTTACACTGTCTTCCTCGACAATTAACTGTTGTTTGGTCGACACTAGAATTTTGCTCGGCATACATTGACTCGGTCGACACTAACATTACTCGACTTAAACATGATTTTTCCATTCTTTGCTGGATCAAGCCTACCAGTTTAGTCTTCAGTCTTACTAGTATAAACAATACATTATCTCATCATTGTGCAACATAGTAAAGTACACTTTGTAGTATCAAGATAACTCAACCTTTCCTTAGGTGCTATTGTTACCAACCTTGCCTATCCCCTTACTAACACTCAAATAGATATAGTACTTTCCTAAGTAGCAACAGTCTTACCCTTTAAGGTTTGACATCAATGACAATACAACAATTGTTTCAATTGCAGTTTCCAATAATCTTCGTCTTTGGCATTGATGGCAACACCATATTAATCACCTAAATAACACATGGATTACCAACCAATCCAAAAACTTATCTGTTCATCAGAGAATTATTTATAATATCCTTGGCTTCATTCTGATTCATAATCCTATAAGCCTCACTTCTGTGACCGTCAAAAGTATTCAGATCTCCCTCTATCTTGATCCTTCATTTCAGTTCATCATCCTTAGCTTCAGTGTCATGTGTTATCATATCAGTTCATCTCCCTCTTTGACAAAAATGCCAAAGCAACAACTAAAACATACATCCATCAGATGTAGATAATATCTGTGCAACTCAGTGTTTCTCCCTCTGTCATCTTGCTTATGACTGATTCCTTATCTTTGCTCCTTTTCACAACTCTAAGCCAACCCTAAAGTGTGACAATCTTCTACATCAATTTGTCAAATATTCTGTTGTAGCACATTTGATGTAGTGCTCCTAGCTTGTCTAGGCAGCCTCAGTTAGGGGAAGAACCCCTAATTGGCTTCTCAAATACTCATGAGCTTCTCTGGGTAAAGCTTTAGTGAATATGTCTGCTAATTATTCTTTTGTATTCACATATTCCATTTGGACTTCTTTATCTTGTACTAATTCTCTCAAGTAGTGATATTTGATTGCAATGTGCTTGGTCTTAGTGTGCATCACTAGATTCTTAGAAATATTGATAGCACTTGTGTTGTCACAGAAAATAACAACAGGTTCAGTGATTTCTTTTTTTATGCCTATCAACAATTATTTTATCCATACCAAGTTTGAACAGTTTACTGTAGCAGCAACATACTCAGCCTCGATAGTAGATTGGGAAATGCAATTTGTTTCTTGCTCATCCGGTAGACTAATCTCTGTCCAAGAAAGAAATCTCCACCACTAGTACTCTTTCTATCATCTACATTTCTTGCCTTATCAGCATCTGTATAAACTCTAAGTTCAAATTTGTCGTCCTTCTTATAATATAGACCATAGTCAGCAATTCCTTTCAAGTATCTCATAATTCTTTTTACAGCCATCATGTGTGTTTCCTTAGGATTGGCATAGAATCTTGCCACAATCCCAATAGCTAGTGCAATATCTGGTCTACTATGTACAACATACTGTAATTTTCCAATCATGGATCTGTACAAAGTCTGATTCACTTCTGCAGCATCATCATTCTTAGATAACTTTTGTCCAGTAACTATAAGAGTTCCCACTAGTTTAGCATCTTCCATCCCAAAAGTTTTCAGTATTTTATTAACATACTTAGACTGTGTAATGAAAATTTCATTCTTCCTCTGATATACTTGTAAACCAACAAAGAATTTGATCTCACCAAACATACTCATTTCAAATTTAGTTTGCATTTCATTTGAAAAACTTTTACATAATGCATCTTGTCCACCAAAAATAATGTCATCCACAAAAATTTTTGCCAACATGATATCTTTACCTTCTTCATCTTTCATGTACAGATTGCTTGTGTCATTTGTTCTTGAAAATCCAATTTGTATCAAGTAGTTGTGCAACCTCTCATACCATGCTCTAGGAGCTTGTTTCAATCCATATAGTGCTTTGTTCAGTTTACACACCATGTGTCTTCTGTTTGGATCAATAAAACCTTCTAGTTGTTCTATGTAAACTTCTTCTTCTAGTATACCATTCAAAAATGTAGACTTGACATCCATTTGATATACCTTGAAATCTTTATAATCAGCATATGCAAGCAGAGTTCTTACTCCTTCCAATCTAGCTACAGGGGAAAATGTCTCCCCATAATCTATTCCTTCTTCTTGTGCGTAGCCTTTGCATACCAGCCTAGCTTTGTTCCTAGTGATTTCACCATTTTCATTCATCTTATTCTGAAACACGCACTTTGTTCCTATAACATTTTTGTTTTTAGGTCTCGGCACCAGAGTCCAAGTATCATTCTTCTCAATCTGGTCAATTTCTTCATTCATTACACGTATCTAGTCTTCATTCTCCAATGCCTCTCTAGTTGACTTGGGTTCAAATTCACATAGTAGGCATGTTGGATCCTTAGTCTTACTTCTGGTCTGAATTCCAGTATTTTTGTCTCCAATTATCTGTTCAAGCTTGTGATGTCTTCTTACATATTTTTCCAAAATAGGTTCAGCTCCTCTCTCCTCTATTTCATCATGTTCCTCAACAAGATTGTCAAATTCAACTTCTGAATGCTCGGCAACCTCTTCCTGATACTCAAAAGCATTTTCTTGTAGCTCGACATGTTCTTGTTCTCATTCGGCACTTTTTTCCTAATGCTCGGCAACATCTGTCTGTTGCTCGGCATTGCTTACCGGAGACTTGACATCAGGTGCAAGTCTGTTACTTGCCTCTTCTTCTTCCTCAATATACACAAAAGATCTATAATCTTCTGATTTTTTTTTGCTGTCAACTTCATTTCTTTCTGCATACTCATCAATTTTGACATTCACACTTTCCACAATTTTGTTAGTGTTATAAGCTTTACTTTTTGTGGAATGCCCTAGGAATAGGCCTTCATCACTTTTAACATCAAACTTTCCATTCCTAGTGTCTTTTAATATATAGCACTTACTTCCAAAGATTCTAAAGTATTTAACACTCGGTGCATGCCCATGCCATAATTCATAGGGTGTCAGATTTGTACCTTTCTTGATTTGTACCCGGTTAAGAGTGTAGATAGCAGTGCTTATAGCTTCTTTCCAGTATTTATGTGCCACATTCTTTTCAATTAACAATGTCCTTGCACAATCCAACATAAATCTGTTTCTCCTTTTTGCTATACCATTCTGTAGAGGTGTTTTAGGTGCAAACATATGTCTTTTAATTCCTCTATCATTGCAAAATAGATTAAATTCTTTGATGTAAATTCTCCACCTTGGTCAAATCTAAGACATTTCAGGTTCCTACCTGTCTCCTTCTCAACCTTAGCCAAATACCACTTAAAGAATTAAAAAGCTTCAGATTTTTCTTTTAAAAACATTACATGCATCATCCTAGTATGATCATCAACAAATAAGATAAAGTATCTAGCGCCATAGTAACTTTGTACACCCATAGGTCCACAAAGGTTAGTATGAACCAAATCTAAAATGTTTTCAGAAGTAAAGGATTTGCTCTTAAAACTTGACTTTGTCATTTTTCCTAACTGGCATTCCTTGCACATCACATTCTCAGGTTTCTTCAATCTAGGTAGACCTCTTACCTTTTTCTTCTTACTTATCTCTACCAGATTGTCAAAGTTAACATGACATAGCCTTTTATGCCATAACCAAATATCATCAAGTTGTGCAGTTGTGCAATTAAACATGTTTCTTCAGATAGGTCAAGATAAAAAAAATTACCTCTAGTCTGATCTCCACTTCCAATTAGTTCTCCAATAGCATTAAATATTTTAGCTTGCTTGTGATGAAATTCCACTCAGTAACCAGTTTTGTTAAGCTGAGTAACACTTAACAAATTATAATTAAGACCTTCAACCCAATATGCATTTTCAAAAGATATCTTATAAGTCAGTTTAATCAAATCTTTTCCTCTAACAAGACATGGTGCATCATTACCAAATTTTACACTTTTACCTTTGTAATGATGTAAGGTCTCAAACTTATTTTTGTCACCAGTCATGTGATGTGACCAACCACTGTCAATAATCCATTTATCATTTTTGTTCACATAGGATATCAATGCAGTTTTCTCATCCTCATCAGATTCATCTTTCATTGCAACATAGACTACCTCAATTTCAAAATCATCACTATCAATGTCAGTTTCTTTTTCAGCAATGTAACAAGATTTCTTACATTTTCCTTTGTAGTCTTTGTTCCATCGGTAGCTTCTGTCATCTCTTCTGTCTTTGTGTTTGCTTTTCCTTTCATCATCTTTATCCTTCCTGTCATGACATCTAGCAGCTATATGACCAACTTTATTACATGCAAAACATATAATAGGGAGTTTACCTTTATACTTTCCTTTTCCCCTTCTCAGTCTTCTAGCCATAAGAGCTTCTAGATCTTCTAGTTCTTCATCAGAAGTGTCACTGTCACATTCACTTTCACTTTCACTGATGCATCTTTCTTTTCCTTTCTTTGGCTTGTTCAAAACTAGTTGTGACTTGAAAGCAGATTCAACATTTCCAATGCTTCCAATAGTAAAATTATCATAGTTAGAGAGTTCAAAAGTAGTCAGCTTACCAACCAAACTTTCCAAAGTAAGCACATTAGTAGAGTTGCATCTAGATTCCTGAATAGCTGAGATCTTAATAGCATATATAGGACGTAGGGTTCTTAGTACTTTCCCAATTATAGTTTCATCATCAATAGCCCCATTTGCTCCTCTAATAGCATTCACAACTTCTTTTATTCTATTGCAATATTGTGCAATGTTTTCACCTTCTTGCATTCTCATTTCATCAAACTTACCTCTAAGAATCTCGGCCTTTGCTTTCAATACATTTAAGTCACCACCGTAGATCCTTGCAAGAGTGTCCCACATATCCTTAGCAGTTGTGCAATCCTTAATGTCCTCAAATTCTGGATAGCTTAGGGCAGATGCAATTTTTGGCATTGCCTGATTATGTTCTTGCTTAGCTCTCATTTCTTCGGCAATCAAAGGTGCGACAGGCGAGACATAGCTATTCTCAATGTAGTACTTTGTAGAGTCACCAATACCAGCCAGATGCAGCTTCATCAAGCTTTGCCAGGCGGGGAAGTTTTCCTTGTTCAGCTTTGGTACCTCCTTCTTATACATCCTGATCATTTGCTTCAAACCCCTTTAAACTTGATTTCTGTCAACACTAATAATAAGCAACAAAGCTTTGATACCAATTGTTAATATGATTTAGAACAACATAGAGGGGGGGTGAATCAGTTTTTCTTAGGTCCTGATGTATAAAACAAACTTAAAAACTTTTCCTTAAATCAGATCCAATAACCAAAACAAACTCGGTCATCACTGATTCAATAATATAAACATACAACAATGCAGTCCACTGCCCAGCTGTAACTTAACTTGTAAAACACATAAATGTTCAAACCAAAACATTCACACATGTATTAACACCAAGATTTATAGTGGAAACCCAATTTGGGAAAAACCACTTTGTAACATGTTAATATTATTTTCACTCTTTTGAAGTGAGCTCGGTAAAAAGCCAACCCTGTCAAAGGTTACAATACACACCGTCAGGTGTGACCTGGTTAAAAGATTTCAATCACCCTGTTAAAAGTGAGCCTAGTCATAGGACTTACATACACTCCATTAGAATGCAACCTTGTTCAAAAGATTTAACATATGACTGTTAGGTCAACCTCTGTTAAAAAGATTTTGACTGTTACAATGGTTAGAAAGTAGCAGCAATATTTATCTAAAAAATATACAACTCACTTTGCAAATATCAGATCTGATTTTGTACACTAATGTTGGTTTACTAACTTTGAAACTTTTTCATCTCCATCTCTGATCTGCTCGTAACTTTTCTTCAAGCAACCACCACAATTCTCCTTCAGCCTTTCCTGCTTAAACAGTTAGTAAAAATTTTATGATCTTCCAACATCCTCTATTCACCCATGCACTTGCGTATCCAAATGCTCAGGTTCCCTTTATACTTTCCTCAATTAGGTTAACTCATCTTATGCCACTCAATCTCATTCATAGATCTTAGGGTTAGGTCAGATTCATTGAATCTACTCGCTTCATGTTCTTCGGCTCCTTTTCTAGAATCATCTCAAATCTCTTAAAGATTTACAATAAAACATTTTACAGTGCATTTAATGCTTTCAAACAATCAATAAATAAAGTCAACACGTTTTACATAATTCAAGAATTCAACAATGTCAGCTCCAAAACTAAATTCTCTTCAAATATAAAATTGATGATGCTCGGTCAATACTGTGATCAACTACTCAGTCTTCGTGTAGAAAGCTCGGTCATTACTAAAAATATTTCCTCAGCTTACACTGTCTTCCTCGACAATTAACTGTTGTTCGGTTGACATTAGAATTTTTCTCGGCATACATTGACTCGATCGACACTAACATTACTTGGCTTAAACATGATTTTTCCATTCTTTGCTCGGTCAAGCCTACCAGTTTAGTCTTCAGTCTTACTAGTATAAACAATACATTATCTCATCATTGTGCAACATAGTCAAGTACACTTTGTAGTATCAAGATAACTCAACCTTTCCTTAGGTGCTATTGTTACCAACCTTTCCTATCCCCTTAGTAACACTCAAATAGATATAGTACTTTCCTAAGTAGCAACAGTCTTACCAATTAAGGTTTGACATCAATGACAATACAATAATTGTTTCAATTGTAGTTTCCTACAGTTATATCATGTGTTTATAGTTAGATGAGTATGTTTATTCTCATGTTAATTTAAATACATATGATGATGTATATGTTATGGTTATTTCATGATGATGATCTATATGTCAAGATGTCATTTACATTTATAGTTTTACTAACCCCATACTTGCATGTGTATGGTTAGCATGTATGTTTTACTTTTTTGTTTGATGTGCCTGATGTGGTTGAGGGATGAATTCATAGTTATTTTCTTGTGAGATCCACACGATCGATCAATCTCTGCCATTGTCTATTATATATTTATACATATATGCACATGCTCATCTTTTATATAGGATTTTAGGTACCAGACATCGACTTCCCTGAATTGCCAGGATGAGCGTGCCCTATAGCAATATCTCAATGGCAAGAGAGGGGAGATAACATACAGGTCCAAATCCCAACGCAAGCCATTTATTGTCCTAAATTAATGGACACGTATCTAATTGATTTTCTTATCTAAATTCGTCAAAGTGACATGCATTTGTGAACCTTTTCCTTGAGTATGATTATTGTGTTTTGGGTTTAGTCAGTTCTTTCTCATGTTGTCATGTCATGTGGTTTGATGTGATTTTGTGTTATTATGATAAGTGTTTTATGGGTTTGATTATGTGAATAAATAATAAAATCTTATTAAATATAGAAATATTAATGAGGGTATTTAATTAAGGAGAATTAATTAAATACAGTTGTTAATTAAAAAGACTTAATTTTTTTAAAAGTCCAATTTTGTAAATAGAGGATTTAATTAATTGTTAAGTCTAAAATTGAAATTAAAAGTATAATTGATGAATTGATATTTAATTAAATCAATTTCATAATTATTAATATGTTAAAAATGTTAATTGTTAATAAATTATTAAAATGCAATTTAAGTTGCACATTCAGTTTAATAAAATTAAATTATGAATTTATGTTTAATTTGAGTTGATGCTTTTTTCTCTTTTTTTTTGGCTCAATAATAAGTATATTTTATTGATATAAAAGGAAATCATTTACAAACAGGCCTTAAGCCAATACAATTCTAGACCCCACAGGGACCAACGAACAACCCACAACCAGTATTGACTACTAAACTATCCGCCATTACCCATATAGAACCAACCACCACATCGAGCTTTCGACCACACCAAGATTACCAGGTCATTAATACGCTCGACCATTACAACATAGCATCAAAAAAGGGGATATAAAAAATATAACAAAAAACAACCATTTTACTTCATGCTGCAGAACCAGAGGAGAACCACTACATCATGACAAGCCTCACCACTCGTCCTCTGCGATGAGGGAGAGAAGAGCGACGCCTTCATGGATGTCCAACCAGAAATCCAAACACCCTACACCGTTCAGATTGCTCGAAGGACCTAATTTCTACTTTTAAATTCGCCCATTCCACAGCAATCCGCACCTTATAAGCTTCCTTATCCACATTAGAGGGCCACCATAAGAAGGTAAAAAACCCCTTCTCCCATCCCTCCACCGGGTCCTCAAAGCACTCACTAAAATTGAAACTAAAACCAAGGAAAGCCCACTCCATTATCAAATCCAACCCAACAATCAATTCTTTGGGAAACAAAGAAGAAACCACCCACTTTACCGAGTCCACATTGTCATTTAACTCCAAACCCCACGCTAAGATCATCACTGCGATGTCCGCATTTATTTTCCAGTGATGTTGAGCATCCTGAAATAGTGAACCCAAAGTACGTTGAACCGCCATAATCACTCTAGGCATCGGACTTGAGCAGTCTCTTGAGTCTCAAATCCGCAACCGGGCCAAAAATTGCCTTTTGTTGCAGCACAGTTTTGAAGGTAAATGTAGGCTCCATCCTTACACCCGTTGCATTCACCCAAAGATGATTTAGAAAGAGGCCCACCTCACGCCTTATAAAAACTCACCACATGAACAACATTAATTATATCCTCTGCAAGGACATCATCATCCCACCCTCCGCACTGTCAAAAATCATAAAACCATCCTCTAAAATTTATCCTCCCGCCACATCATTGTTCACCTACGTCATCACACCCCTAGCCCACCAACGTCATCTTCCCAAATAGCAAGTAAATAAAAATCATAAAGAGCCTGACCGATCAGCAAGTGGGGTCCAATCCTCAATAAAATCCCAATGGTCACATAATTCAAAATTTTGAAACCCAATAGGTTCCAAAGCCAAAACACATTTCAAAAGGGATTCGGCCTCACCATTACCTTCTCTTCTTATGTGGCTTATTTTGAAATCTTCAAACTCCAAAAAGAGTGAATTTATGTGCTTAACATAATTGATGAGATGCCAAGCCCCAATTCTACGCTGTCTAATAGCCTCCACAACCACTAAAGAGTCACCCTCCAAATTCAATTTGGATACCCCTCTAGCCTTTGAACACTCCACCGCCCACAAAGCCGCCTTAACCTTTACTAGATTATTTGTTCCATTTGATAACCGCTTGGAACCAAAGGCCATAACTGAGCCATGTTAAGTTCTGAGAATAATCCCAGCCCCCCAAAGGTTCAAGATTCCCTTTTGAGGCCCCATCAAAATTTTCTTTGACCCATCCACACTCTGGAACCAACCAACCCTCTTGCAACTTCTCCTTACCTTTATCATTATGTGTAGAGTAGCAATGAACATATCTTAACTTGATAACTGGCCATCTATCCAACAACCTACCATCTTCTTTAGTGAAAATAAATTTCCTCGAGGACTTTCTCATAAGGGTCATACTCATCACCTCTGAGATTGCATGCTCAATTCTCCATAAAAGTCTTTCCAAAGGTTCTGCAAGATACTAAAAAATTTGCTTGTTTCTCTCCTTCTAGATCTCCCACACTACAAGAGAAGGGCAGACAACCCATAAACTCGAAAGTAAAGATTTCATTTTTACCTGAGGCCAGCTACCAAAGAAGTCTATTAAATTAGGCATCCATGGACCCAACCAATTAAGTTTTTTTTGGACCATTAGCCAACATTGTTCGGCTATTGAGCACCTCCAAAAAAGATGATCATCCATCTCCTCCTGACAATTACACATAACACACTTAGTTGGGCCACAAAAACCAAGCCTCTTCCTTCGCTCTACAGTTAGAACTCTGTTTTGCACTGCTAACCAAGTAAAAGATCTTGATTTTGGGAGACAATCCTTGCTCCAACATAAATCAGCAGCATCAAACCCTTCCCCAACCTCCAAAGATAATAGCTTGAAACCAAGTTTAACTGAATACTCACCCAAAGAAGAACCACACCAAAACACTGAGTCCTCCTCATCAACCACACAAACCTCTCTTCCAATAAAAATTTCCTTTAAGAAAAGCTGATGGGCCTCCGAGAGACCATCCCTGGTTGAATCTTTCCATTGCCAATACCCTCCAAAGGGAGTTTCCTACCACACCTTATAGTCTGCCACTCAGTAGCCCCATCTATTACAAAGTACCCTCTCCAAATCCCTGATTCTATCATCATCCCGAAGAATGGGGTAGCCATTCCATGAATCAACCCAGAAATGTACTTTAAAGCCATTGCCAATCTTCCACGAAATATGGTCAGTAATGACCTGCCTGCAAGAAATAATAAAATTCCATATAACTGACCCAGCAGGGGGGTTCCTATTTGTGAAAATCCTTTCAGCATCCCCCACATCTAAATACTTTTCTTTGAGAATCTTTACTCACAAATGATCAAGGCATTTGTATATCTACCAACAAAGCTTTGCCCCAAGGGCAGTATTCATAACATTCCAATCCCTTAGCCCTGCACCTCCAAATGCTTTAGGCCTACAAATTTTCCTCCATGCTAATAGAGGCAATTTCCCAGTTTCTAAAGAACCACTCCAAAAAAAATTCCTCATTTTCTATTCAATCACATCAGTCACCTTCTTAGGAATGTTCAAACATAACATCAAGAATATAGGGACAACAGAAACCACCATTTTAAGCATTAAAATGCACCCCGCCACTGAGAGCCACTTGTCTTTCTAGCCTTCCATACTACACAAACATTTATAAACCAAATCTTTCCATAACACTTCTTTGTTCCTACCTTGAAACAAGGGTATACCCAAGTATTTCCCAGACAGAGACCCTTTTTTAATATTAAGGATCTCGCAAATCAATCTTTGAGTGCATAGGGGAGTATTGAAGAAAAAAATCTCAGATTTATGCCAATTTATAATTTGACCAGAGACCTGCCTATAAACATCATGAGTCTTTTTCATAACTTTGGCCTCTCTCTCTCTGTGGCATCCCCAATAAGAAAAGTGTCATCAAAAAATTGGAGATGGGTATTAGCTTCAACCCCTACAACCACCTTCACACCTTTCCAAGAGCCATCTCTCATCTTACTCAAAATCAAACGACCTAACACTTCCACCAAAAGTGTATATAATTATTATTATAATAAATTAATCATGTAGTAGGGAAGTGATAAAAACAAGGTTGTATTTAAGTTCTTATTTCGGTGATTTCGAGTTAAGTAATTATTTTATTATTTTCAAGTTGAGTTTGTCTTGTGTTTTGGAGTTGCATGTTCCGAAACCTTGGCTGGTAGGTTTTCTATATTAGAGACTTCTGGTCATTATTGGAGAGAGGATTTTTTTGAATTGGGTTTTGGAGGAGATCTCTAGGTCAATTTGGGAAAATTTTGAAAGCTTGGAAATTTTAGAGATTGAATTGATTCTTCTTTTTTCTTTGAATTTAGGCATTGATTAGAGGTAGGATTTTTATCTTATGTAAGTGTTCCCTTTGAAAGATATTTTCTTTGTATATGGAATTATTGACATGAGTGTTTGGAAAGTGTAGACACCTAAAAAAGCTTTACCAAAATAAAAATATTTTATTTTTTAAAACCCCTAATGACATCATCATTTATTAATTAATTAATTATTTAATTTATTTATTTATTTTTATGCCATTAATTCCTCCTATTTTAATTAGACACATTTAATTAAAGAATCCCTCCCCAAACCACTTAAATCAAATTTGATTAATTTTCCCCCATTTATTGAATCATTATTTAGTAAATGATGTCACATTTCTTAAATAAATTTTATATTTATTTAATCCCTCAAAACCCTAGAATCTTCTAGACTTTCCTAGACTTTCCTAAACTTTCCTAAACCCTTCCTGAACCAACTTAGGAGGTGATTCCTACATTTCTTAGCCTAAACCAGTCTTCTTTGACTTTTGGTCAAACCCCCTCATTAATGAGCCTTAAAGACTCATTAATGACCTCTTACACATTCTTTAAGGCTCTTACAAGCTCATAAATGAAGACCATGAATCTTCTTTCCACTTGGTTCCCTATGCACACTTCCCTAGTGTTGCTCACATGTGTGAGAAACCTTAACCCTTATCCATCTAACCTTACCCCTAACTATACCCCAAACTCTACCCCAAATCTTGACTTTGACCCTAACTCCACTACCTAACCCAAGCCCTTCCTCAAATCCTATAAATACCCTCACTTCTTAGAGAAATTCACCAATTCACATAACCATATCATGGTAGTGTTATAATGCTAGATTACTCCTAGATCTTAAGCTTTTAATCATATTTGTTAGATTAACTTTATTTTATGTTTTTATAGATCATCTTAGAATAGCTTAATGGATTGAATCTAGTTCTTTGTTAATATTTTCTAATCATTTCAGCATCATATCATGTTTCATTTGGATTAAAATCAACTCTAGATTAATCATTTGTAGCCTAGTTTGCATTTCATCTTCATTAGGATCCTTAAGGCCTTAGGGGAAAATCAGGTGAACTATACCTGATTTTGTGCCACTATTGGGTTCTTATGGTCCCTAATCCATCCTATTCTTTCCTAATCTTCATTAGGGAATTTATCCAAGTGTTTTGAGAGTACACCCACATCCCTAAATCAAGAACAAATCATAAGGTGTCATGGTGCTCCTGTTTCGGTTCTATCTAAATGTCTTTAGGAATAGTTTTCTCTATGTATTTAGGAATATGTTGTTAGACTTTGATTAACTAATGTTTGAATGTCTACGCATGTTCTGAATAGGTTTGGTTTTCTCTACACACATTTTGGCATGTCCGGTGGGACCCACTTCACGGGTTCTTTACTAACATTCTAATGTGGTTTGGAGTTTTTTTCTGATTTTTCAAGATTGTAGGTTGAGGGAGAATTTGGAATTCTTCTTCTTCTTATTCTTATTCTTCTTCTATTCCTTCTACTTCATCATCATCATCATCATCTTCTTCTTCTTATTCTTCTTCTATTCCTTCTACTTCATCATCATCATCTTCTTCTTCTTCTTCTTGCAGGATCTTGGCTTATTTTCCAGAAAAATCCATAAAGAGACACTTTCATGAAAACCTTTGTAACTTTTTCATGCGAGCTCTATTTTTAACAATTCAAGAAGCGACACAAAGATGGTTTAGAGGTCTATCCAAATTTGCAGAAAAATTTACCAGATTCTATCCCAAAAATCAAGAAGAGTCGACGGGATCATGAATTAATGATAAAAATAAGAATTAACACACTTAATCCTAAGGTCTTAAAATGAACATTGTATGAACTCATAACACCTCACCATTTCAATTTGGGCATAAAATTAACAAATGATAAAATTGAACAAGGAAAATCTTACACACTTTGGTTGGTGCTTAAAATGAACAACAACCAAGTCTTGAATGCCTAAGGGATAAAAGAAAATCAATGCAATAAAAAATTTCATTTTAGTGCTTGAAATCAATCAATCAATCAAATCTTGAATGACTCTAAAGGACAAGGCAAATCAAAATCAATTATTTCATTTAAGTTTTAAATCACATTCAAAATCAAAGCAAACTTCATTCTTTTAGTCCTAGAAAGCAAAAAATCTTGAATGCTAAAAGGAAAAAAATCTTGCAAATATTCTTAAAAGTCTTTTTTATTTTCAGGGAATGAACTTTGCATCCTAAATCATATGTGTTTGAAGGTCATAGCATAAAAGCACACTTAATCAAATTGGAAAATGAACTCTTCATGATGTATTTTTAGGATTTTTTCATATTTCTATGAAACCCATTTAAATCTAAGTGACGTAAAAAAGGTTGAACTTGGATGAGTTCACTTGTTTTACTTCTAGAGAACCTTTTCCAGAGAGAAAAGTGCTTCCTCTTTGGAGAACAACTTCAAACTGTTACTTTCCCGGTTGGTATAGAAATAAAGCATTGAGAAAACTCTTGCTTCATCCCCTCAAGCTCAAGCAATGCGTGTTGATGGTAGCCAGAGGTATGTGAATATCCCTACTATTTTGGCATGTAAAACTAGGCTCTTAAGTGATTCACACACGTACAAACTGATTGGGAGGACACCACGGACCTAATTAGACACTTGTTAAATTAGAGGCTTCCCGATCTACTCCTAAAGGTATCAGAATCTTTGTGCAAGGATCGATCCCTGTGGTTTCTCAGATCACCTTAAGACACTCACCATATGTATCCCTTTTAGAGGTATCAAGCTGTGGGAAAAGATTTTGATACTAGCCTTCCCTTAGGTAGTTCTGCTTGAAGTGTTTTTGAAGTTACAAACTTAGTGCAAATATTTGTCAAAACATACACATCTTTCGGAAGCATCATCAGATTCAGTGGTAAATCATTTGCTTGTATCCCACAAAGTTTCTTTGTCCTTTGTCGGGATTATTTTTCAAAGTGTCTTTATTAATTTTATACTTTTCCATTGGAGACATCAAAATTGATCCAAAACTTGATTGAAATCTTTCAAACATCCTTCAAAATCAAATACCCAAGAACCTTGATTCAATCCAATTACCAAAAGCTATGCCCAATTTGACCAAACACAAGAAAGCTAAGCTTCCCAATTCCCGAGTCTATCAAGAGAAGAAGATTGTAGAAAGAGACCTAAAAGATCACCAACCCATCCTAGAGGCAATTCAAGAAGAAGAGAAGTATCAAGAGAAACTAGATAACATGGGCTATAACGCCAGAGTGAAACAGTTTGCATATCGGTTCCAGATTAATCATCTCTCTATCAACCTAGAGAGCGAAGACTAGTTCGGCCCCATTATATATCCACCATTCCTTCAGAATATCACTATCCTATCTCAACATCCATTACATTATAGATCATCCTTAGACTCATCATTGCATCACCATTCATCCTTAGGTGCATTTTTTGACATCTTAGTTGCATCATAAGTCATCCCTTTTTAGCTGTGCTGGATCTAGGTCATCCTCTTAGAAATAGCATCATTTAGTCATCCTTTCATCATCTTTCCATCAACAATCCACAAACCAGAATCCTTGTCATTATCCTTCATCCTGATCCAAATCCCAGAATCCAACATCCAGGTAAGAAACCCACCATCCTTGAACCAAATCCAGTAAACCCAATCCCAAACACTTAGTGTCTTATCCTTTGCGTTACTTCAAATCCTTATCCTAAAATAGAAATCTCCACCCTTTGATAGAGCATTGTCTAGGGAATCCATACTTGTCCTTGTAAGCCTCATCATCTCAAGCAAGAGATTGGCATGCATTGATAAGAATCTTGTTAGCCGAAGATCATTAGTCTATCCTAGGTTGACAATCCAATCCCATTTGATCCTACATTAGGAAGCAAGAAACTCATTTGACCAACACTTAGTAGTCCTCCACCATCTTCCATGAATCATCCATCATCTCCTCGATCCAAATACAACATCCCACCATCTTTCAACATCTCACCATCCTCAAGTTGATCCAAGTCTGTGCATCACATCCTAGAAATCCACCATCTTTAGAGATCCTTTAGATCTTCATCCATCATCCTTATAATTCTTGCATCCACCCAACATCTACATTTTCATCCTTAGATCTACATTCCATGTGTACCAAGATGCGATCCAAGAGGAGAAGGAACATGGATCCCAATCAAGCCACTAGTTCATCTGATCCTAACAATCCTACCAACGCGATGGTAACCTACAATCCACAAATCCCACAAATTGAGAATGTATGGGACAAGCCCAACGGACCCCCCACTTCATTTTCCATAGAAATATTCATGAGCCATCCAGGGCATGCACAAATAGTAAGTGCACTTATTGATCAGAATTGACAAGCCATCACTAGTAGAATTTGGGAAATAAATGACCAGGTGACTAAAACTTTTAGTCATGTGACTAAAAACTTTAGTCACGTGACTAAAACTAATCATGTTCTACCATTTTTTTAGTCACATGACTAAACCTGATCATGTTCTACAAATATAAATGACTAAATAAATGACCAATTTGGTCATCGGGTAAAATCACAACTAAAATGACTAAATAAATGACTAATTTGGTCATTGGGTAAACTTAAAAGGTCAGACAATTACAAATGACTAAATAAATGACCAAATAAATGACTAAACAATTAGTCACTAATAATTAATCACCCAAACAAAAATGACTAAATAAATGACTAAATAATTAGTCATCCAAACAAAAATGACTAAATGAATGATTATTACTCCTTTATAATAGCATTTGATAATATCATAGACTTATATACCTAGAAGTTCTATTTCACTAGTAATGCTTGTTCATTAATAGACTTATTGCGTGAGCAATCCATCTACACCTGTCTCATGCCAGAAATTTGGCTTTCGGGTGATTTTAAAAGTGATTGATAAATAATATTTAGAGATAGAATCACAAGGAATAATTACCATCAAACAAATGTTTACTTATGGTTTACTGTTTTGAAGTAGTTATTTCTAGAAGCAATTAGATTCAATTTACAATATGGATTGTAGAAACATAATGGTCTAGTCCTCATGAAAGATAACATCAGTGTAAAGCGTGAGACATTCAAGGGAAAAATTTGCAACTACAAAAACAATGGAATTTAGATGCGAAAATTGAGTGTGACCTGAAATGTTGATGCAAAAACATTCAACACAATCTAATCCAAAAATTGTATCTTATTGTAGTTTTTGAGTCAAATGTATTTAGCAGAAGCATTGAGAAGGGCAATTTTTGAGTCAAATTCATTACATATAAGTTAAATACACTTAGCTTGCCACCCCATTTCCAAAACCTTTAGCAAGTGTTGTGCCGTATGACCATTCATTATAACTTTTGTTTCTCCTTTTGCTATCATTCCTTTCTAACATTAAATTACATTCAATAATTGCAATATGAAGAATAAATATTATTAAATAAAAAATACTTAAATTCTAAATATTATATAGTATTTTGCTTAAATATTTAAATTATTATTTTAGTTATTTTAAATAAAAATTAAAAATATTTCAATTGTCTAAAATTAATATACTTATAATATAATATATAATTAATATATCATATATTTTATATATTACAAATTAAATTATACAAATAATTATACTTATTATTATATAATGTTACATCTAAATTATGTTTATAATATATTACAATATATAATATAATTTATTATTACAATACAAATTCAAATATATAATAGTACTTATATGTGCAATTAATAAATAGAAATAAAAAATTATTATAATTAATAGTTACTAATCTTTTTATAATTAAATAAAGTGATATCTAGAATATCACTTGATCAAATATTTTACAATTAAGTTAATGCAAAATAAAATATTAATAAAAAGAAATGCCCACTCCTTATTGCATAATAAGCATATAACTTCCTTATTTGTCAATTTTATTTAACCTTAAAAATAAATAATATAATAAATATATCTACATAAATGTTTTGTTAAGTTCATTTTATTAAATATATTTATTATTTTATTTATTTTTTAATAACTAAATTATAATATAATAAAGTGGTAATATGCACACAACTTTATTAAAACTTAGTTACTAAAAGAGAAATAAATACAAAATAAAAGAAAAGTCAAATAAATAAAATACAAGGAAAAAAAATATAATTTTCCTTAAGTGGGAATGTTATCATTTTTTTCATTTCCCTTTTCATCTCGTGGCTCTTGGGGTTTTATGGATAATCTAAAGCTGCATGAAATGGACATTTGAAGTGTCATATCCAGCACCAGAGCAAGAAGAGTTCATCGAGGATAACAACCCACATTGCAAGAGGAGCAGGAGAAAGACATTCCTTGCATATTCAGGTGCATAACTAGTTCAAGATCTTCCGCTAGGCATGGAACCAGCGGGGTTTCACAAAACATGGACAAGGCCCTTCACTCTTTCCTTCATGTCACTCACAAGGGCTCCTCCATTGCCATGGTCACCGTAGGGCTTCTTCTCTGGGAGATGGTAATGCATCTTATATCTTATTCTTTCTCTAATGCCTCTACTTTTTGACACATAGAATAAGCCATGTCTCTTGTGTCTTGTGTCGCACAAGGCAGGAAAGAGCGAGGAATACAGATTTATAGAGAAACTTCTGACCTTGGCAATCCTTCATGACAATGCAATGTTGGTCTTTCGTACTTGTAAGGTACATTTGGAGTTTTATCTAATTCAACACACAGTTCTTTTCCTTGCATAATTTGGGTTGTATGTAAACATTAAAGTTTCATCGACTGTGATCTTCAATATTTTTTAAAATAAGTTGACAATTTTACCAAAAACATTACATTCATTATTTATTGTGGATTGTGAAAGCCTCATAGTTATCATTAATGTCAATGCTTCCCCTCCACACAAACTTGTGTTAACAATATGAATTTTTCTTCCTTCAAGCAATTTACATGTCAACACATTTCAATTAGCTAAAATCTTTGATGAATATCACAAAATTCATAGTTGCAAAAACCCTGGTATATATGTATGAGAAATGTTGAAGCATAGACAAGGCACTTGAACTATTTGATAAAATGCCATAGAGAAATATTTCAAACATGGTATGGATCTCCATCAAAGTATAATGTAAAGGGGTTTTTTTGTTAGATATTATGGTTGGAAATGCTCTACCAGACTTATATACAAAATGTAAAAGAATATTTGGATGCATTCCATCATTTTTCGGGGATAGACTCATCCATTTATAGGTTCTCATTCTATCTGAAAAAAAACTTATAGGTGAAATACCACCATCCATCTCTAATTGTTCCTTTCTTCAGATGTTAGCTTTATAGTACAACAAATCATCAGGATAAGTTGCATCAGATTTTAGGGTCAAGCTACCCTATTTAAACACACTATTTCTTTCTACAACCCAACTTACAAGAAAAGTACCACCATCCCTCTCCAATTTTTCCTTTTTTAGATATTTAGATTTTAATGATAACTAATTATCAGGAACCATTCCATTAGTGCTTCATTCCATTCCATTAGATCTGATGCTAGAATAAAGGGAAATTCTGCAAAAGGTAATTTCATTCCTTCTGTTTCTACTAAATTGTCTGAATGGTTTACTCAAGGTTATGTTAAACTCCATTAATATGATAAAGGAATTCACCATTGTAAGTATTTATTTCTTAGGACAATTGGGTATTATGTAACTCTTGAAATCTATCATTATAAGTAAACTTTTCTTGGGCGAATTGAGTAATTACCATTGTGCAGACTGGAGCAGAATATTACCTCAATTCAGGAGCAATAACTAGCCTAAACTCTATGTATTTTCTAAGGAAGCAATGCTCCAGATTCAACTACACTGAACACTAGTACAAAAATAGCAAAATTAGACTAAAAAAACTACTAAAAATTGCATATAGATGACTAATTTTGATCACATGACCATTAATAGTTTATTGCCAGTCATTTATAACACCACCAAATTTGTGACTAAACAAATTTTAGTCATATGTTGGTTGTTTTGAATGATCAGTTTGGCAGTATTTTTACTCATTAATTTAGTCATTTGTTGTTATTAATTGGTCATTTGTTTAGTCTTGATAGTCATTTATTTAATCATTATAATCATTTAGCTAATCAATTTGGTAGTATTTTTACTCATTAATTTAGTCAGTTGAGTTGTTAATTGGTCATTCATTTAGTCATGATATCCATTTATTTAATCATTATAATCATATATTTAGTCATTATATTTATTATATTTTTTGACATTAATTTAGCCATACATTTAATCATTGTTTAGTCCTATATTTAGTCATTGATGTAGTAATATATATTAAGGCACGATGGAATTGAACCACCATCTTCCTACTTGTAATGTAGGTGCTCTTCCATTGAGCTAGTACCCTTTGAAGAATATTCATCACAACCTACACAATAGGAGTATAAAAATCTTACAATTTAATCTGAAAATGACCTTAATCAATTATATTCAACATGGATATAAATTAAAATTAAGGGTTATATAAACCAAAAGATGATATAACTGATTTTATGCTGGTCTGTAAAAAAAAAACTTGGATAGGAAAAAAGAGCAGAAACGATTAAAACTTAATGGACCAAAAAAACCATACAAAAAATATCATTTATTGAAGCTTTGAGGACTGATATATGTTGTTCTAATTTTAAAATTGAATTGTTCAAATTTTATGTTGTCTACTTTGCAAACTTTGGAAGAATGGCATGACAGGCAAGTCTTTTTGTATATCCGATCCAGTGTGATAGAAACATAAGCACAATAAGCAGAAGTCAGTCCATGCAACACATTGAGGGATGCTAAAACCAGTGGGAAACGATAAGTCCACCAAATACATGCCACCTCCTCTAGCTCCAACTTTGTCTGCTATGATGTCGTGTTTGGAGCAAAAAGTATTCAAGATGAAATGGAAGGAAAAATACTCCATACTGGAGACTAAAACATATTTATAGACCAAGATTTACTTTGATATTCAAATACAGACAAATGCCTTTACACTAGTCAATATTAAATTATATGGTTAAACATAAAAGTTAAAATGCTACAAGAGTTTCACACCCTTGGTAAAAGACATGGCAAGGGGAATGTATTTCTTTTCTACAAAATAAAATATCTTCGGATGGCAGAAAGTGAAGAACATATAGCCTACAGTCAACAATGATCTTGATTAGCCATATCTCACCTTTTCATCAACTATTAATCACAATGATGGCACAGCAATGTTGCAAGTTATTTTCCTAGACCTATCATTTAAAGTTGCACAACAAAGGAAAGCCTCAAAGCACACAAGAATCATAGGCTTAAGCAGTTGTGTTAATGAAGCATTTGAATAATAAATGTGTCATTAATTTCCAAATGCCTTAAAAGATAGATTGTAAGAGCATCTTCTTTTATGTGTAGTCCAATTGTTGCCCCACCTCCAAAGGCTTACAAGGTAAAAAATTGGGTAGTAATTCTCATTAAAATCATTCTCAAATTTCTATAGAAACCAGTCCTGAGTTTTGGGTACGCTGAAGTGAAATGTACCTAATTTTATTGTGAAAACTTAAAAAGAGAAAACACACTTGTCCTGCCTTTCGTGTTTCTGCCTAGCATTGATAAACAAAAGCCAGACAAACATTAAAAAGAAATTGACAGAAACAAAATTAACAAAAGAATTTAAAAAGAAAGAAAAATAAGAACACCAAACAAATAAGGACAATGACCAAATCCAATTATTCCAAGAAAAGGCCTGATGGCACAAAATTTGCAAAGGTAAACCGATTTTAGATTCTAAAGGCCTACTAAAAGTATAACTCACAAAGATGCAATGTACAACTCCATTTGAATGTGATGAGCTATTTTCTAGGAGACAATTGCCAATCCAATTGGGCAAAGTTGTCCTTAACTCCGCCTGAAGTTCTGCCATATTTGGCAAAGATGGAAGTGACAAGAAAACATCACTCTGTAGTCTATGGAGATTAGCTTTGTTGGGAACCGGTAGATCTGCAACATTTGGCAGCTTAGTGACAGTGTATATTGTGAGGCAGAGAAAAAATATGAACGCCGGCAAGTGCCTGCATAAAAAAATAATACATGGACATTAACAACTTCAAAACCACTTCATCCGAACTCCCCACATAAAAGACACGGTATTTGTTCGAATAAGAAAAATAAGGATGGAAACTAAATAGCATATGAAATTTTGACAACATAAGGTGTCTCAATGAGACAACTCCCAAAAGCTTAAAATTATAGAGAAGTTCGCAAATCAATAATATAAATACTCCAAGAGACTCTGGTGTAATGGCAATAGAGGCATTTGCAAGATTAATTTATGTAGATGTTCAAAATCTCAAGGATTTGATGGTCAAAATTTATGTAGATTTGATGGTCAAGGACTTAATTTATGTAGATTTGATGGTCAAGGACTTAATTCAGTAGTGGGTGTCGGTGCTAGAGGTATGCAGCCCCATGGAAGAACCCATGAAGCAACTTTGTGGCACATGTGACTATTGGTCCTAGATTAATTAGCGTTTACAGTTTCAGTGGAAAATAACAGTCCCAAACTAACCAAGACACATTTCTGTCAATTTCCTTTTCTCCAATGTGTTCGAGAGTCATAGGCATGGACGCCTGTGTGAAAGAGCTCTGAGGGATGTTTCCAAAGTCTTGGGATAATGTGTAAATTTCATGTAAAACTATGATTCCAGAAGGCCCAGAGAACTAAGGACTAATTACAAATGAATATAGGAAATTTTGACAGTCAATCTATAATTGACATGTTTGGAAATCTTCATTCAACCTTGACTTTAGTAAAGAAGAGAAATTCAATCCAAAGCCTTTGCTAGCCATCAAGGCTAATTCTATGGATTACCAGTGGGGTCGCTAAGGCATTACATGGTTCACCAATGTTCCACTCCAGATAGGTTAGTCCATGCAAATGGCAAGAAAATCGAAGGGCTGAGACCGGGTATGAGTCTCAAGTGAGTTTCAAGATATACAACACTCAAACAAAGCATCTATTGAAGGAAGTGGTATGTTGTTGTGCTCCTTGGTGTGAGTTTTAAGAAACTTCTAAAAGGAAAATAAGGTCATAAAATTTCAAACCTGGTTGTTGATGAAGGCCCCTCGAAGTTGTGGAGGATCGTTGTGATCAAGCAAGCTTGCAGCTGTGCTTCTAGGGACAACTTTGTATCCAACTAGATTGCCCACCTTTGTCTTCTTTAATGGATTGATCATATAAAGCTCAGATGGATTGTAGAGGCTCAATTGGATTTGAGCATCCTTCTCTGTTTGGGAAATGTGCCTCTCTGTTGTCTAGAAACTTTTTCATGGTGTTGGTCCAAACTTTACTGTTTTCTTAGCCATCTTGACTTTAACAAAGGAGTTATATGTGCCATCAACATCCATGTCCAAGTGGAATGTGACATAATGGTCATGAATGACACCAATCACATTTTCTGCAAGCAAAGTTCCATGAAGAGTTCAGTATCAGAGTCAATCTGATCCATGTTCTCATATTTTGTTGCTTTGACCATTAGAATTCCACTTAGTCCAACCTGTATCACATATTACATTGCATATTGTAGTCAGAACCTTGTCCTCTTACTTCAAGATGACTAAGTTTTCATACGAAATCTTGATCAAAATTAACATGTCAATAGGTTTCTCTGAAGAAATATTCCACTTTTACAAACCTTGATTCGGATAAGACCGTCAGTCTGAAATTTCCAATCCACAATATAATCATAATTTGCAACAGATGCTGACATTCGAACTACCAATGTCACCTTTGGTCTTGATTCTCTGATCTATAGATAAATTGTATAAGAAATCAATTAAAGTTTTAAAAAAATCAATTTTTTTATCCAACAATCTCTGCTTATCAAGCACCACAGAAGTTAAATGAGTACCAACTTCCAAGCAATGATTTCGTACACTTGTCATTTTCCTCTTTCTAGATTGGAGGAACATATATGAATAAATATTAAAACATAAACTAAGTTTTTTTCTCTTCATAGATTTGAGGAACATGTATGAATAAGACATAAGGTAGTTTAAAACCAGTTACCATTTTCAAATGCATATATTTGAAAAACCTAAAATGCCTTCTAATCACATGAATATCCAAAAATCTAGACTATCCTAAACAATTAAGATTCCTATACAAAAGAAAACTATAATCAACATACACTATTTTCTATGTAGCATCCAAACTGTAATATTTATTAATTAATTAAGAACAAATCTTCATTGTATTCAAATTTTTAATTAATTAATAATTACAATAAATGGTACAGTTCAGCTGCTGCATAAAGGTTTCCCAACAAACTGGTAACCTAAACAAGATAAAATTCTGATAATTCTGCCTGTACATAATATTTTATGAGTTGCATATCGCATGCGGCTGAGGAAAAGCAAATAACTAGTGGATAAGACAAGACTCAATATTGATCCCTTTTGAAAGCTTTCATTATTTTTAAAAAAGCCTATTAACGGAAAATGAAACAAAACTAGAGATTGATCCCCTTTGAACCTTCACCAACAGGTCAAATTGGAGGGAATTATTTCACTTCAATCAATTCAAACAATTAGAAAGGAAAAATTGACTTATCACTTCAACCAATTCAAACATTTGGAAACAAAAAAATGACTGAATACCATGAAGGCTTTAAGAAATCTCAGATAAGGACTACTTAGTCCTTATTAAGTTAACAAATTACTAATTTGAATTCTTTTGAATTTATTGCATAGATGGTGCCGAGGGTGCTGATTTACTGCCAACCATCAAACGCTTGGTAGTGCTAAGCCTAGTGCTGATTTTTTGTAGTTGTCTACTGCAGACTCATACACCATCAAACTCATGCATATTGGGTGGCTGTACAAGTTTGACATGTGCAATGTTTCTCCTCCTCAAATATTTTCTATATTTCCCTACTGTAAAATATCCATTATGGCTATGGAAAAGCAAAATACAGGGAAACAAAGCAACGGGATATTATCACAATTTACACATACTGCAGCTTCCACTAAAAATAACCTCAGTTATGATCCTGTCTAATTGATATATCTAAAATGGATGTTTGCATTGCTCTATCACAAATCATAGTCTTTAGAGTCTAATGCTTGGGTCAAATCTTGACCACCTTATGAATAATCATTCCGTTTTTCCCAATTTTAAATGCTAGGTGATCCGTGCATTGGATTTGGCTTAAAATAACAAATTTATTCTCTGGCTTCTTTGTGAATATTACCCTTTTCAGGTTTCTTATGTTTTTCTTTTATTTTCCATTATAAACCAATGTGATTGGAAGAGCCAGTTAAGACATACACCTTTTGCTATGCCATGTTTTTGTTGTCTACATGGAATGCTGGTATGACTAGCACATTGTATTTATACAGATAGAACATACACATATTTCCTTTTCAGTTACAAACAAGGAAGCTTGATTAAAGAAGTGGTCCTGTAAAAAAAATCACTCTTGTTTTTCTTTCTTTTATTTTCTTTTTTCTTAGTAAATAGCTGAAGAGCTTAGTTTGTAAATTTTAGTTGTTTGGATTGAGAACTAGATTTTGATTAAATTGGTTATAAAATTAGCTATTTGGTGATAAATAGCTCAAAAGTATTTTGTGATAGGTACCTTAAAATGAAGGACAGGCTAAGAGAAATGGAAAGGGAAAATTTGGGTATTATCAGTAAGGAAAGGTAGAGGGAACTTGATATGGAAAAGGAGAAAAAAAATAGGAAAAGAAAGAAAAAGCCAGTACAGATGATAGAGAGGAATTGGATGTTGTGAAATTAGGTATTTTCCACAAAGATGAAATTGAAATGCCATCTTTTGAACTTACTGTAGAGGAGGGCATTTTCCTTGCAAAGGAGTATAGCATGTTGAAAATGAAGAATTTGAGGAAAACACAAGCCGAGGAAAGTACGAGGCTCAAATTGAAGAATGAAGCCATTGCAGCCCTTCCTCTTCATCTCAGAGAGGCAGCTCTTGTTCCATATTTCACCCCATTTCCTCCAAATAAGCACCAGGCTTATTTGACTCCACCAATTGAAGGATATAGTCAAAGACTTAAAGACACTACCAAACAACAAGCAGAAAAAAAGATACAGGCGATGAAACTTGATTCTTGGAAGCTCGTGGCAGTTCAGATTTTAAGTTCACTTCTTTCAATCAGAAATTTAGTAGTCATGAATCAGAGGTTGATGTGTGTTAGTTGGAAATGTCTTTTTAATTAATGGTCATTTTTACAACAATATTTTAGGCACTTACAGTGAAAAATATTTGTTCTTAGTGGACATTGTAACTAGCTTCTAAGAAACAAATACCGAAAATTTATGTACTTGTGTAGGAAAAGTTACAAACTTTTAAATCAAATTTATAGGCAAATTTTGAAATTATTTTTCTGTTATATTCTATTTCAACATAGAAAAAGGTCCAACATGATAATAAGTAGCTTTGGAAACTCCACATTTTGATGAAATGATGAGATACATATGGTGCATCGGTAAAACTTATACAGCAGCAAACATTTACATCTTGATAACTCTTTGAAGGCATTTTAAGTGGTGTTTCTCTCTTTCTTCAAGCTGTAACAAAAAATGACATGATGAAATCTGAACTCTGTAACTAGTTGTATTATCTATGATCTTTATCTTCATAGTTTTTCTATTTTTCTTGCTATCCAAAATCGAAGTCTTATTTGAATGATGTACAGTCCAAATATGAAGACCTGTGATGCTTAAGAATTGAATATTTAATATTTCTATTAATGTCAGTCGTACTATATGGAGCATAGTATGGTTACTTCAACAATAAATGGCAGCCGCAACCTTCATTTATTCATTCTATTTGCGAATTGTTATGACTCTAGCACCAAAATGTGGACTTACAAAGTTATGCAAAACCTTAGTTACACAAGGATCTGAGTTCCTTTGTTGAGCATCTACCTTCATCTTGATTATTTAGTGATGGACTTTTAATGGGGTCTACATCTCATACAATATAGCACCTTGTCCATTAAGGACTAAATTTTGTCCACAAAGAACTAACATCCACAGCGGGACTTTGACAAAGGAGCACTTGCTCAACAACAAACAAGCTAACTTTTGCACCACACCCACATGCATGGGCATTAATGTGTATTAGTGAAATGTGCAAAATCAATTATGCTATTTTTTTTAAAAAAAATTCTAAAAATCATTTTTAACAGCTTGAGTCTTTGGAACTATTAGTTAAATACTAAACCTCCCGAGCATGGATTGTTGACCAAAGGTGCAGGTTTGGCAGGTGCATCCAGCATAGCAGCTGACATGGAGAACAAAGTGGTGAGTGGTTGCGCTGTGGTGACCATGTGCTGAGACAAAGAGTTGATCGAAGCAGTGAACTAGTAGTGAACCTAACTCTTTAAAGAATTAAAAGATGTGGAGAAATAGGAGGAACCAATCAGTGAACAGAGAGATTAAGTGGAGAAGGGAGAGATAAGATGATCAGAGTATGGAAGAGATAAGGAGATAGGAGCAATAAGGTTGAAGATATAAGGGGAGAAAGGGAGAGATAAGGTGATTGGTGAATAGAGAGATAAGAAGAAAGGAGAGATAAGGTTAAGGGAGAGATAAGGGTGGAGAGATAAGGATAAAAAATGGAAAGATAAACAGAACACGAGTGATATGGTGATTGGACAGAGGTTTCTTCACGGGGGAAAGTTCAATGGATGACCAAATACCACATTGAATAGTTCAAGTGGTAGAGATTTGTGTTGCGTAAAAAGCCACAGGAGGTTTTAATGCCTCTAGTGTCACAACAACGTTGCACTCAGGCCATACCAAAAGTGCCAATACTATTCATGAATTAAGGTCAAGAGAAATGTACAAAAATAGTCAATCTCAAAAGCTAGATAGAATTTCAATTATAATGTTGACACAAAAGATCTTTTCAATTTTCCATAAGAAAAATAACATAAATACAACAAAGTAAATGACAGCAAAATTTTATATGATTTTGGATTACCTGGTCAATAATATTGCACAAGTTTTGATGGAAAGTATGGCTGCATCCTTTGTTTGTCCTAATTGACAAGTGACAATAGTGTGACCATTAGGGATTGCATACAGTGGCATCTTTACTTTGTGAAGTGACTTGGGGCTCCAAAAAATTGTCTCTCTGCAACATAACCCAAAAGAGGAAGAGCATATGTTCTAAACATAAATTTGGTAAGGTGGTATATAAAACACAACAGTGAAATATTGCTGCACATAAGTTTTAACCATAGATCCTATGGAAAACTACCGGCATTAAAAAAAATTTAGGGTACATCAAATGGAAGAACAAGCCACTACTTCCATATACTCAATAGTCATTTATTATGACAAACTCTAATTCTAATTAGGGCAGTATAATAATATTTGGTAAAAGTATCTCTATATCAAGAGACAATAATGACACTTAATTCATGAAATGTTAACAGTGCAAGTGGATACCTTGCATTCCATACATTTGCAGATTATAGAGAATATGATACCAAGAAAATTAAAATACCAGAGTGGATATTGAGAGCCCATGACTCGGCATGCACATCCGGTCCTCTAATGCTCCAAATTTCTGGAAAAAAATTATTGGCCTACAACAATAAAGAAAGAAATCAACCCTACATACTAAATACAGATGAACATACGAACCCTACCTCACCATCTTATCCAACCCCCCATTTGCCCATCCTTAACACACATGCTGGCCTGGGCTCACTCCTAATCTTGCTTTGATAGCATGTTGAAAGGAAGAAACCAACTCAGATTCTTATGTAGGAGATCTAAATGGCATCTACCACTAAGCATTTCTCAAGCCCTAATTTTATGAGACTATAGAATTACCAACACAGACATCATTTTATCCATGCTCAAGCTATGTTTGGCAACTCAAGCTAAGAAAGAAAGAAAGAACTTATGTCTACAGTTAAACAAATAGGTTAAAAAGGAAGAGAAATATGGCTAGCTTAGAGTGGACAAAAAAAACACTCAACATGCATCTAATAAAGTAATAAATAGTAAAGAAACAGAATAGAAAATTGTCCACCTGATATATGTGAAAAAGAAATACAACTGACTAAGAGTTTACAATAGAATTTTGATTGTTCAAGAGTAAAATTAGAAGCATTACTTACACTTCCAATTTAAAGAACGCCCAATGAGCTCAAAAGTGTGATCTAGTGGTCCACCACAATTGTTCAATTTATTTCAAAATTGCTGGCATAATTAAATAGATCTTTCTCTTCAACCTTTGTCAAATATTATGCAAAATATTCACTCCATCCGTAATATCACCAAAAGCATATTCTCATCCCACCTAAAATACCAGAAGCAGTAATCAAGTTCCCATTCTACATCCATTGAAGTATTAATGCAGGCTTATAACACCTAGCCATCAGCCTCCCAGTAAACGTTGAAAAGGCCACTTCATTTCACAGATGGTAGTGTTTATTCATCCCAAATGATACTGCGGAAATTTGTGAACTTAATCAAATACATAAAACTAATTAGTTTGCAATCAGGTTGCAACCAGCATGAATGGTTTTACCTAAAGCAGACGCCAAGGATTTAGGAATAGGGAAAACTGCACCATTTCTCAAAAATAAGTACAAGAACGTGGAGATACATTTAAATACTAGATAATAAAACGTATTACACACATCAAAAAAAGGTAGTAGTGGCATCGATATTGGTAAAGCAACATAGAAAAATACATCCTTTTTGGCCTTTTCAGTGTTCACTTTTAGGGTTGGAGGGTCAAATAGACCAAAATAGAGGAAAAAAACATTTCGAGAAAGTAAAAAAACTTTTTTTGAGTCCAATGTTGACCTGGGTTCTTCTGCTTGATAACAAATTCGTTGTCAATTCACCCAAGTTCCATCTGACCAACTTTGGTGCATATTTTGGACAGAATTTGACAAGGACCAGACTTGCACAGAATGGAACCAGTCTTTGAGAGTTTTAGGAAAGAATTTAGTAACAAAATAGGATATAAATTCTGTTCAAGTAGAATTGTCCACACAAATGTTGTAAACAAAAAGTTCATATGTACAGTTATCAATAGAAGTGTCACCCAGGATTGGTAGCTTTCTATAAATTTTTTGCAAGGGTTATCTTTACAACTGTGCACCTTTTAATTGCAGCAGAAGAAGCCTTCAAAGGTCTCAAATAAGCACTTTTTTTAAGTCTTTGTCAGTAGTGATTTTTTTCATCATTTTATTTTTATGCGATGCTGATGGATTTGAAATTGGTATTGTTCTTTCTTATGCCAACCATTTGACCTCTTTGGAAAGAATCAATCTAAAAGAGAGAAAAACATGTACACAGAACAAATAGATTTTGGCCATCTCTATCCAAGAGCGTAAATTATTTATCAAGATTGATCATCTCGGCCTGAAACATCTTATGATTAAGGGACCATTGCAAAAGAACAAAAGCTATTGAAAATGATCTTTTGTTACAATTACCCACCAGACCTTAATTTGATCTAGTATCCAACCTATTTTGGTAGGCAAGAGCTTTTTTAATAATCAACTTTTTACCATAGTAAACTAACTCAGATAGGAGAGCATATCACCTTTAATGCAGAAGTAGTGGAAAGTGGAGATTGTGAAGTTCTCAACATACTTTTGGGTCTACCATGATTTGAAACTTCAAGTTTATTTGATCTACCATGATCAGAAGATAAAGGATCCAGTTCTTTGAAAAAAAGACAGATTGTTTGTGATTTCTACTCTTACTGGAGGAACATCTTATTCTAGTAGGGAAGAATTTTGAAATGCACTTGGCCTATATGATCTCAAACACATTAAAGAATGTTAGAATTTATAAGGGGATTCCCAGAGGTAATGGATCATATGATTTGAAAATGATTGTTACAAATAAAAGTGATCATTAATCTCTCAGTATCATAGCTAACACAAGTGATGATTTTGTTGTGAGGTTTTACAAGTAGTCTGCCATCTTTTCATAACAATGATCGTTACTTGATCATCACTTAGATTCAATGAGTACTAAGTATTGTATTCATTCTCATGAGAGATGGGTTTGTGTGAACCACTACTCATGAACTATAGGTCAGTGAGTTTGACTCAAAAACCATAGAGTTGAATCCTGATAGCAATATCACGATTTGACTTGCTGTAGAAAAATAGCTCCTACTTCTTAATTCATTCCTACTGAAACAAAGCATTAATGTAGTATGTTTTACTAGCAGAACTCGACATCCCCAGGCCGTGGTGCTCAGTGTCATCTATTGTGGCATATGTCACACTGACTTGCATTAGATTAGAGATGAAAAGGGAAACTCCATTTACCCCATGGTTCTTGGGTGAGTCTATATATATGTTAGTGTTTGCTATTTTAGATGTGGTGTTCTCTTGTTTTGAACTAGCTTCATGGTTTCTCACTGCAATAAAAAATCTTTAATAGGCAAGAAGTTGTAGGGGTTGTGACTGAAATTGGCAAAGAAGTAGAGAAATTCAAGATAGGAGAGCATGTGGGTATTGGTTGCATTGTTGGGTCATGCAAAAGTTGCAAAGCCTATATTTCAAGAAGCTTTAGTGATTCATAATTGGTGTCTAGATATCACTATACAATTTGTAATATGGTATCAAAAAAAAATTATGGCTGAAAACAACTATTTAATATGTTTTTAAGTTCCATGCTTCTAAAATCAGTAAAAATTAGAGCTTTATAGATGCCATTTTCTTAGAAATTGAGATAACAACATTGATAATGAAGAGAAACATAGAAAGGGGAAGCTTCAGGAACAACATACCTTGATACTGCACAGACTGTGGAGAAACCCATTTTAGGTGAAAAATATAGTAAAAAGGGTGGTTGTGCCATCTCTTAATTATCATCAATGCAAACTGTGGAGCTCCATGAGGCCCCTGTGGATAATAAACACTCTTTTACATTAATCTATATTTTTTTATATAACACTTCTTCTATTTAATTTCTACCATAGACTCTAGTAACTGACTCTAGCTCCCAATGTCCATTTGGGACTTGATTACATGTATTTGTGATATAAATTTGTATGGCATTTTTACCCAAATTGTCAAATGGACATGTGAATGAGAATTAATAGCATCTTGAATTGGATTCTCATAGGTCAATTTGTTCACATGCCATTAATGTCTTCTTTAAAATGACATAATGGTCAAGTGCCAAATACATCAGAAGACTTTACTGCAATGCTAAGTTCTTTTTGGGGGCCCAAACCACCTCTGTCATTGAGTTTGTGATTTTGGTATCTTTTTAATTTTCTGAGTGGTTTAAACTCATGTATATCCATCTTGAAATGATCTACACCTTTTTAGATTACACCTCATCTTGTTAGATTACACCCCACGTCAAGATGATTCTCCATTTTAGGGAATCAATGAAATTTGAGGATTAGAATAAAAATATTATGGTTTTGCAAATGGGGATGCATTATGAGTGGGTTTAACCATGGAGGAAACTCCGTAGTTAAGAGCGCTCAAGCTAGAGTAGTACTGGGATGGGTGACCTCCCGGGAAGTCCCGGTATTGCACCTCCTGTGAGCATCACCTAGATCCAATGAGTGCTAAGTGTTCCGTTCATTCTCATGAGAGACGGGTTCATGTTGAACCACTACTCATGAACTATGGGTCAATGATTTTGACTAAAAAACTACATAGTTAAATCCTGATAGTAATACCACGATTTGACTTGCTGTCGAAAAATAGCTCCTAATTCTCAATAAAAATATTAACCTGGAAGTAAATCTAGATATGACTAGTGGAACTTTTTGGGTTCTTAGGAGTCTCACTAAAAGCCTGTGTCAAATGGTTTTCTTATGTACATGTTCTTAGAAGCCTCACTTGAACCCTGAATTAAATGGTTTTTTTCATGTACCTTTTTTTCTATTTTTTTGTGCTACTAGAATCTAAGAAATTTTTTGTCTTTCTCACAAATAATTGAGTATAAGCAATAGATATTTGCTATTAAGAATTCTAATAATTTTTTTTTATAAATTAGCTAATATTAGGATCAATTATCTACTGTGTGCAGCTCCATACCAGTCATAGTTTTACTCTTCTTTCAATTCAATGATGCATGGCATTGGTTGTATCCTAGAATATATTTACTCCCAACAATGAAGACATGAAGCATTGGGAATTATTTTGAGGTATTTGGAATATATCATTGATTTTATAATGCTAATTTTATTGCAATTATGTTTACCAATTGAATCTATTTTAATTTATAATTGATTAAAAAAATTATATTTTTAGAAGAATGTAGACTTTTGTGAAAATGAGATGAAATGCCAAAATTGCATTTTACACTATGTCTCTTTAGTTTTAACAAGATATTATAGTAAATATCATGTTTGATTTGTAATATACTCTTAATATCATTCTTTCAGATTCACGATGTCATAAAATCTAACATCTTACTGATGGCTTCTTTCATTTGTATACTTAAATCTTCCTTTCAAAACAGCTAGACTAGTCTCATTTATTTCAACCACTTAAAATGAATTATATAAAATAATAGTGCATTATCATAAGGTAAAATTACAAAAGAAAAAACTGATCAATATTTTAAGGATTTAGCAGAAGACATCTAACAGTGAGAAGCCAAATTGAAGGAAAATCTGATGCTTTTATTATAAATTGAAATAAAGTTGGGCCTCACATAAACATATCTTAATAAGTGACCTCATATTAAGTGTGGACTTGTTCAAAGTGATTGGTGTGATGGAAGGTAATCACTCTGGCTGCTCAATTCCTAACTCCCTTGAGAAAGTAAAATACTAGTCAACATCTATCACATACAAATGTTAATTTTCACAATGTTATCACATATAAATTGAAATACCAGCCAAAAACTTTCACATATAGAGTTATGTTAAATGCAATTGTTTTGACCGTTATTGTTTGTAGACATAACCTTTATTGTTTCCATTTTCTCTAAACTTTCTTACATACAAATGGGTTACTTTGTTAAGATGGGTGAATTGGCCTAAATATTGTGCAACAACAGGGTATTGGTCCAAAAGACATATCATCTCATGGAAAGAGATGATTGCATGATATGCATGACATACATTTGTTGATAAGGCCTTAAAAAATTTCATACAAATGTAATTGGCAAGTGTGAAGCCAAATTCCACAAACTAAACCAGCATCATACTGCTTGTGCCAAAATGGGAGAATAGGAACAAGGCAGGGGCATCCATCAAAATCCTAAAGGATGCAAGTGCCCACGTAAATATACACAAAAAATGTGGAAGCATAGACAAGGCATGTGAACTATGTGGTAAAATGCCTCAAAGGCATGTCATTCCATGAAATGCCATCATTGAAAGATATGTTAAAATGGATTTTTGTCAAAAGTTGAAGGAATCTCCAAAATACAATAGTGCAAGGCTCAAACCACCTTATGGGGGATCCAATACAAAAATTAGAGTCATTTTCTTTATAAGATAACATAACTAGGCTAATTTTCCTTACAACATAACCCTTTAGGAGCTTAGGGTGCATGAAGTTATCTATAACAGTTATTGGTACTCTTCACCTATATCAAAATGAAGAGTGAATTTTGGAAATCTTTTGAACCTGTAAATATTATAATAAATATGTATTCATGTTTAATGCCACTTCTTTATCCACTATTTCTCTTCCCCTCTGTCTGAGTATATCATACCTTGTTGGGTAGTGAGGTTGAAGAATTTATTTGAAAGACTAAGTGTGCTTTATTTTTTAGTGGTTAGTGGTAGAGAGAGGGGTTTATAATAAACATGTATTCATGTTTAATGCCACTTCTTTATCCACTATTTCTCTTCCCCTCTGTCTGAGCATATCATACCTTTTTGGGTAGTGAGTTTGAAGAGTTTATTTGAAAGACCAAGTGTGTTTTATTTTTTAGTGGTTAGTGGTAGAGAAAGGGGTTTATCCTCTATAAGTGGTTTGAATTTACAATACGAAGAAATATATCATGTGTTGAGGATTCTCCTAATACAATTGGTTGTCACAATCAAAAGACTACTAGTGTAGGGTTCTTCAAACAAAGTGTTGATGGAAACCCAATCAAGAAAAGGCTAATGATGGTGTATGAAAAACCTTGAATGAGGTTGCATTCAATAATATAGAATTCTAGAGCTTCTGCCCAAAAGGAACATGCTAGGATGGAGAAGAATATAATGCAACTGATAATGACCACCACACTAGAAAAAAAAAATGCATCTTAAAATTATTTAACGATGCCTGTATGTGGTGTGAGGGACCTATTTTTCATTGGAGACATGTTTATAGAAAACCTCACATAATATAAATTTTGATTCATGATAACACTTGAGAGGAAAGTAAAAATGTATAAACCTTGTATCATACCATTTTTTGACAACTTGTTTTAATTAATTAAATAAAAATTTAATCAATTATTCATAAGATATTAGATTTATTGTCAAAATTAAATAATACAATTAATAATAGATAGAATTAAATTTAATTACACAATTAAGTGGCAAATATTAAATCTAATTAATTAAATATGAAAATATTCAATTAATCAAACTTTAGGATAAATGTGATTTATTGCCAAATAATCATTAAATTAAAGATAATTAAGATAATTAGGAATATTACTAGGAATATTCCCCAATGCAGAATTTAAGATAATCAATTAGATTTGATGATGTTCAGAGGTGCCTTAGGTTAGGACTTCGATGTCAATTTTGTTCGATTGGTCGATGTAGGAGGTTAATGAACATATAGCCCATTTTTGGGGTATTACATTTTGCCCCTCTTTGAATTACTGTGCGAAGCGCAGTGGTTCAAAGATAGTCTGTGTTTGATAGAGATATGAAACTGATGTTTGAAATTGATAATTGATATGAGACAGAAGCTGATTGATATTGAATTGATATGGAGATAATAGGTCTTGAATGACCAAAGATAATGTCACTATAACAGCAAATGAACCTATGATTGCGAAAAAGTGTCAAAACGCCTGATTCCAAACCTTAGGATTGCAAAGAAGTGAATGACCTGTTCTAGACTCGATTGTCTTAGCAGAACTAGCCGGTATCACATCCAAACCCTTCAGTTACCAAAGAACCAAGGAAAGAACACTATGATCTGATGGTTGCAAAAACTGATACAGTTTACAAGATTAGGAGAATACCAGATTGATATGGATCTTGATGAATCTGATATGCCCCAAGTGATGATAGATTTGCCCCGAGCGATGAGGACTTTTGATGAATCAATAACTAGACATGATTGTTTCTTGATTACTGATGAAAGATATTGATAGATAAAAAAAAATATGATTTCAAATTTGATTACAGACTTTGAATGATGTGCAATACCATGCCCCCTTCGGGATTAAAATTGAAATCTGACAAGAAAAGTCAGCGTTGATAGGTCAGAAGCTTGTTGATTGATGGTAAAAGTGGTTATACACGTTCAAGAGTGCATTTTGCATCATTTAGAGGTCCTGGAGACCAAGGTTGACTAGGTTTGACCATGAGTTGACCATGGTTGACCAAGTTGAAATTTTGATAGTTTGATGTTAGATAATCAGTTAAGTTGAATTGTAGATTTTTGTGAAGATTGAAGGTCGATTATGCAAGTAGTGAATAAGATAAATGATCTCAGATTTTAATTTTGATCCCGAAAAAGGATTCTACTTGCTATTTCATTGGAGGAACCTTCGTGTGGGATTCAACTCTTGTTAGATTGGAAGAGGTGATTGAAGAATTGTTTAAGCATTGAAGTTTGTTTAATCATTGTGAGATCATGCAAACATGCAAAATGCAAAGAGACATGCAAAATGAAATGCAACCTAAGACCTAGGACCTACTCACTGATCATATGTCGATTTGTTATCATCATTGAACTTTTAGGTAACCGGATAAATCAATACAATGCCCACTAGCTCAAAAAAAACCATAGACATATGAATATTGATTTGTATGCGCAAGAATCAATACAACCCCCACTGGTCAAACAACCATGGACATATGAATATTGATTTTATTTTTGGAATGTCAGAGTAGATATAAGCACCAAGGCACAAACGCCAGGATGACCTGAATATCATGTCCATCTTGATATAGCAATTTGTACAAGCATCAAAACATAAACGTCATGATGACCTGAATACGCCTTGCATGACAAACACATCAAATAGTCAAGAGATCATTCTAAATCTAGTGTGAATTACCTATAGTGACCCTTTATCGTTCACATCCTTAGGTAAGATCGTGTTTCACAGTAGGAGAAATAACTCACTCAAAAAGACAATAGTTAGATCAATACTTCTTTGAATCATCTGGGTATCAATGGTCGAGGTACGCATGGCCATCCAATTCGAGATAGAGGCTCTTACAGTCGGACACCATAAAAAAAAAGCATAGATTGTTTTCAGTTGAGTTTTGATGTTTGATTGCATTGTTGTAGATGCAAAATCCTTCCTGGAGACAAGACTGACTGACTGACTCACATGAAGCTTCAAAGGACTTTGACTAGACATGATCCATCTAAGATACATGGGAGACCATAGGAGATGACATTGATTGCCCCCAAATTTGAACATTGATAGGATACAGACACTTGAGCTGATTGGTGTACAGACCGACTTATTGAAAATTGGAAATGCGAAAACAAACCGGGGATATGTACAAACTAAAGCAAGACTGAAAGCTGGAAAAGACCAAGATTGTGCTGATAGATGGAGCATTTTGGAACAAGTGGCGCCCGTTTGCCGGGTTTTCACCATCTTGGCAAAGATTCTATTTTTGCTACCAAGGCGCCTATTTCCAAGTTTTCAACAAGGCACTTTTTTTTTCTTTTTTTTTTTTGTATTTTTCATTTTTTTCAATTTTTTTCAATTTTTTTTTTTTTTTGAATTTTGAATTTTGAATTTTTGATTTTTTTTTGATTTTTTTGTGAATCATCAAGATGTTCATTTTTTCAGGACTTTTTTTGATTTTTAGGATTTTTTCAGGATATTTAACCATAGACTGAATGCCTTAGGCATAGAATTTCTTCAGATGGAGAACGTTGATTGGTTCTCGGAGCTTTTCTCCTTCAGTCGTTGAGAGTTGATAGGCACCAGAGCCAAAAGTAGTAGTGATAACAAAGGGACCCAGCCAATTGGGTTCGAACTTCCCCTTGCGTTCTCGATGTGATTGATTTTTAGGATTTTCTCTCAACACTAGATCGCCAACCTGAAATTCTCTATGTCTGACTTTCTTGTTGTAGCCTCTAGACATTCTTTTATGATACACTCTGAGATGATCATACGCTGCTTGCCTGCGTTCATCTAGTAATTCAAGTTCTTGTAACCTAGACACTCTGTAGTCTTCATCAGTGACAAGTCCATGCATTCTGATTCTGAGTGATGGGATTTCAACCTCAATAGGCAGTACCGCTTCAGACCCATAAACTAAAGCGAAAGGTGTAGCCCCTGTAGGTGTTCTGATACTAGTTCTGTATGCCCAGAGAGCTGGATTGATCATGAGATGTCAGTCTCTTCCTATTTTATTCACTGTTCTGTGCAAGATTTTCAAGAGATTTTTGTTTGAAGCTTCAGCTTGTCCATTCCCTTGAGGATAGTAGATAGATGACCAATGTTGAGTAATCTTGAATTTGGCACATAAGTCATCTAGGTCATTGTTTTTGAATTGTCCCCCATTGTCTGTGACTATGGAATGAGGGATCCCATATCTGCAAATGATGTAGTTCAGAATGAACATAGAGATCTGTTTCCCCGTTGCTTGTGTTAGAGGAACTGCTTCTACCCATTTTGTAAAATAATCTGTAGCTGTGATGATATGGGTATGTCCATTAGAAGAGTGCGGATGGATAGTGCCTATGAGATCAAATGCCCATTGTTGAAAAGGCCATTGTGTAGTAAAGGGAATTAGATCTCTCCCTGGAGCATGAATCAAGTTGCCATGTACTTGACACTGTTGACACTGTTTAGCAAATTTAATAGCCTCTTTCTCCATTTCAGGCCAATAGTACCTGGCCCTAATAAGTTTTCGAGCTAACGTTAAACCGTTCGAGTGTGACCCACATATACCCTCGTGGACTTCCTCTAATGCACGTTGAGACTCTTCCCGTTCTAAACATCTAAGCAGTGTACCATCTAGACCTCATTGTACAGATCATTACCAATGATGACATATTGGGATGCGGATCAGATAAGGTTTCATTTCTCAAAACGGTTAAAGGACTCAGGGATGATTTGGTCATGGAGATAGGAGAATAGATTTTTGTAGCGAGATGAGTCATAACCTACAATAGTGCAGATCATGCGGGTTTCAGGGGAGTCATATGCAGGATAGGATAGGGCTTCCACTAGGAACTCGTAGCGTAGCTCATGTTCGGGCTGCTATAAGAGAGTAGATAGTGTCACCATTGCATCAGCAGCCTTATTCTCCATTCTGGGTATTTGCTCAAATGTGATAGAGATGAAGTATTTCTTTAAATCATCTACCATTCTCTTGTAAGGAATGAGCTTTTCATCTTTGGTTTGGTACACATCATTGACTTGGTGGATAACCAATTGTGAGTCTCCATGGATGTGCATCTCTGTAACTCTCCATTGTATTGCCATTTTCATACCATTGAGAAGTGCCTCATATTTAGCAATATTGTTTGTGCAAGGAAACTTTAATCTGAATGCTTTGGGTATCGAGTATCCTTGAGGAGTGATGAATAATATGCCTGCTCCAGATCCATTCTATGTGTAGGAGCCATCAAAGAATAACCGCCATGCTCTAGAAGAGAGGTGCATCATAGAGGAATCGGGAAATTCCATTTGCATGGGTGTATCATCAAACAGTGGTGCTTCAGCTAATTGATCAGCAATGACTTGTCCTTTGATAGCTTTTCTTTCAACATATTCAATGTCAAATTCGCTCAAGAGCATGACCCATTTAGCTAGTCTACCTATGAGGGCAGCTTTGCTTAGGAGATATTTCAGTGGATCAATTTTAGCTACCAAATGAGTAGTATGAGCTAACATGTAGTGTCTCAGTTTTTGTGATGCAAAGATCACAGCGAGACAAGCTTTCTCAATCATAGAATAGTTCTTTTCATACGCCACCAATGTTCTGCTTATATAGTAGATGGCTCTTTCCTTTTTTTCTTCATCATGTTGCGCTAGCAATGCCCCTAGTGATGTGGCTGTTGCAAATACATACAAGATCAATGGCTTCCCATGAATAGAGGAGGCATCAAGATAGGTGGATTTGATAGATACTTCTTGATATGGTTAAAGTTGTTCTCGCATTCTTCATTCCATGCAAAGGTCACACCTTTATGTAATGTTTTTGTAAAAGGCTGTGATATGTCCGCTAGCTATGATATGAATCTTCTGATAGATTGAACTCTGCCTTGCAACGTCCTCATTTGACTAATATTTGTGGGAGGTTGCATCTCTATTATAGCCTTGACTTTAGCCGGATCAACTTCAATGCCTTTCTTTGAAACTATGTATCCTAAGAGCTTTCCAGAAGTGACACCAAAAGCACACTTCTTAGGATTTAGTCGGAGACTAAATTTTTCCATTCTGTCAAGGATCATGCTCAAGTCAGTTAGATGTTCAGTTCTGATCATTGATTTTGCTAAGGTATCATCAACATAATCCTCCATTGTTCTATGCATCATATCATGAAAAATAGATGTCATTGCTCTTTGGTATGTAGCTCCCGCATTTTTGAGTCCAAATGGCATAACATTCCAACAGAAGGTTCCCCACGCACATGTGAAAGTTGTTTTCTCTTGATCTTCTGGAGCAATTTTGATTTGGTTGTACCCAGAAAAGCCATCCATTAAGGAATACATTTCATAGCCCGCAGTCATGTCCACTATCATATCAATGTTAGGTAGTGGAAAATCATCCTTAGGGCATGCTCTGTTCACATCTCTAAAGTCCATGCACACTCTGATTGAACCATCTGGTTTTGAAACAGGTACAATGTTAGAGATCCACTCAGCATAGTCTATGACACGGATGAATCCAGCTTTTAGGAGTTTTTCTAGTTCTGCTTTGACTAAGAGTGCAACATGAGGATGCATCTTTCTCAATTTTTGCTTGATTGGTTTTACTCCAGGAGCAATGGATAGATGGTGCATAATGAGATTGGGATCCAATCCTGGCATATCTAAATATTTCCATGCAAAATTGATCTTTTTTTCTGATAAGAATGTAGTGAATTTATGTTTCTCTTCTTCTGATAGAGATTGTGCTACATGTACCAATTGTGGTTCCTTTGTTGTACCCAAATTGATGGATTGAGTGGGCTCAATCAGAACTAGAGATCTATCCTGTAAATGACTCGGAAGGACATCAAATATCTCATCCTTAGGTGTCTCAGAGAGGTTTTCACCTTCAGATACGTCTTTTCTTTTTACTTTTGTAGGATCTGAGACTGCCACAAAGTGGTTTTCACCCTTAGAACTCTTTTTCTTTTTATTTTTATTTTTTTGACTAAGATATTTGATGTCCGACTCAGTCATGCTGACACTCAGTTCGCTGATGGAAGTCCTCATAGGCTCAACTGCATTGAGGTAACAAGCAAGGGCATAGTCACTGGAAAAGGTGTAAACACCATGGCTTGGGTTTGTGGAAGTGTGGTCGATAAGATCAGGGCGTTGGATAGTCAAAGCGGGAAAGGCTTGGGATATGGTGTTCACAAACATGGATATGTCATCATTGGTCCTAACCTGACGCTCAAGTTCAAAGGTGATATTACAGCTCAAAATATTCAATTTGTGAATAGGCTCAACATCATCATGGGAGTCCTCTTCAGCCATAGGTGGATCAGACACGTTAAGTTCATTGTTTCGCTCTAGACCTACGTTGGGTTGAGATACATATTGGTGAATAACATCAATATATTTATCTGTGATAAGCTCATCTTCTTCTGGAATGGCACCCCATTCATAGTCATTTGACTCAGCTTCTGATTCAGGATCTCTAGGAAATCTTAGAAAATGTGTGAAATCAGGATGAATACCCCAAGAAGGATTACCCTCAATCTTTGACTTGAATTCATATTCATGGGAATCAGTGTCAGAATAACTACCCCCTTCTTCTTGATCAGTTTGATTGCCTTCGAGATTGGCTGGTTCTTGTGGTGCAACCATCTCTTATGCTACAGTAGGTTCTTGTGTGTCTACTACATTAATTCTTTTGATAGGATCATCTTTATCATCAAGAAGATCTTTGATCTCTTTAGGCAATTTTTCATAGGGGATGAGTTCTAAACTATCTGAATCATCATCTGAGGGTTCTGTCTCTTCTTTCTTGAGAAGGGGTTCTCCTGGTGCAATTTGTTCTATGACATGAGAACAACCACCTTTGAGATGAGAGGGTTTCTTCTTAAAGCCTAAGCCACCAGTATCTTTGTTGGCTCTACCAATATGTGGAATGGGTGTCACAAGACCCTTTCCTCTGATTCCTAGAGGTCCTTGACCGGAATATCCCATCTTGGCTATCAATCTGTTCCCTAGACCATATGAATTAGAAGGGATTGTAGGTGCTATAGATTCACTAGGTTGAACAATTTTGAATTCAGAATCATCTTTGTATAGCCATGCAAGCACAACTTCATCCTCTTCAAATTCTTGTTTGGATACTTGCTCCACCACAAAATTTCTTTTGTATGCTTCCATAGGTTCCTTAGGTTCTGATTTAGACTACTTCAAGGATTGTCCATACGACTTAGGTGAGATTGGGAGAGATGTCAGAGACAAGACTGGCTCTATAGTGTATTCTCCCATCCCATTTTCTTTGATATTGATCTCTTTAGCAATGTCTTCCATCTTGGATGTGGAAGCCACATTTTGTTGCTTGATGGAAGATTCTCTGTTATTAGGTACAAGCTTATCGGCACTTTCCTTCAATGTATTGCAAGTTGTACTCAGATCTGCTGGGATAGTAACTTCTACCCCTTCATAGGGAAATTTCAAGCATTGATGGTACGTAGAAGGAATGGCTTGCATTTCATGGATCCAGGGTCTCCCTAGAAGGATATTGTAAGCCAATGGTAGATCAAGCACCTGACATGTGGTATCTTTGATGACTGGACCCACTCAGATGGGTAAGACAATGGTGCCTTTAGAAGCTCTTTCTTGTTCGCCATAGGCTTTTATGGTGATCTTCTTTTGAGGATCAATAGCCATCTCTGAGAATCCCAACTGTGTGATTAAGTTGTAAGAACAAATGTTGAGGCCTGCGCCCCCATCTATCAACACACGTTTGACTCGACGGTTCTGGATCAAGACTTCTATGTGTAAGGGCTGATTATGTGGGTGACTCAAAGAGTTGTCATCTTCCTCTAAAAAGGAGATATATTGCGGAGACGTTAGATGACCAACCATAGTCTGGAACCTGTCTAGATCTAGATCATCAGGAACATTAGAGCCGAGCAAAGCTTTGTCTAGGATATCTCTGTGAGCTGGAGATATTCGAAGTAACTCAAACATAGAGATTTTGGCATTGGTATGCTAGAGTTGTTGGATGATGCTGTAAGATGTAGGTCTTGTATCCTTTGGATTGGAAGATTTCAAGGCAGCCTTCTGTTTGGAAGCAGATGTGAGGTTGAAAGGTATCTTAGGGACATTAGATGAACTTGGTGTTTGTCCTTTTAGATGAGCCTGAGCTTGTGATCTGGTAACTGCATTAGTTGAGGAATGATTTTGGTCTCTTCACACAATTGTGATGACATTGCAGCTCTCAGAGAGACATGGTTCAACCATATTGATGACAGCATTGTTTCCAGGGTAGGCATAGTTGACTTTTGCCCCCATGTTAGGCTGAGAAGTGGAAACTCCCTTGCCATGTTGTGGAAACAGTTTTATAAATGCTGTGTGATCATTATTGCTGGTAGGATTATCAATCGTGATGTCCCCTTGATCTATCAAGTCTTGAATGGTATGCCTCAAGTGGAAGCATCCATTAGTCTTGTGGCCTTTAGTCCGATGGAAAGCACAAAATTCATTATCTTTCCACCAATATGGTTTTGGATCCGGATCAGGGTTTTGGATTGGTGGTAAAGAGAGCATGTTATCAGCTATCAGGGTTCTCAGGGCAGATTCCAAAGATTCTCCCAGGGGAGTAAACTTTCATTTATTATCCCATCGTTTAAATGGCTTCTTTGGAGATGGTTCAGCAGATTTTTGCTCTGAAGCTTCAATAGCTTTGGTGGCAAGGGTGAGATTGTAGGTCGGTGCCTTTGATGGGGTGCGGATAGTGTCAACAACACCATCAAAGATGATACCTTTGTTTCTATTCCAGCTCTTGTTTTTATCTTTTGAGCTAGATCCAGATTCAGACTTGTCCTTTTGAAGTGTGATTTCTCCTTTCTTGACAAGTACTTTCTCAATCTTGATTGCATTATCCACCATTTTATCAAAAGATACATGATCTTGCATTTGTAATGGATAGTTGAGCTCTGGAACAAGGTTATTGATAAAGATTTCAAGTTTCTCCATTTCAGGAATTGGTCTAGCATATAGAGAAAACTTCTTTCGCCACCTCTTGAGAAAAGTTAGGAATGATTCCCCTGGATATTGCTTGAGGTTACAGATATTGATCATGGTAATCGAATGTTGAATATTGTAGGAATATTGTTGATAAAACAATTTAATCAATTCCTCAAAAGTTTTGATCATAGAAGGTAATCTCGAAAACCATTGAATGGATGCTCCTCCCAAGGATCTAGGAAAAAGACGCATCAGATAGGTCGGTTCATGCATGAATTCTATGGAGTGCATACAGAACTCTCTGACATGATCTTGAGGATCAGAGTGTCCGTCATATTTGTCGTACTTTGGCATCTCCACTCTTTTTGGGAATGGAGGCATATACAAGTCTTTGTCAAAAGGGAAAGGACAAAGGGCCTCCATGGAGAATTCCTTGGGTTCCTTCTCTTTCTCAATTTTATTCATTTTGACCTACATAGTGTGCAGCTGTTTCATTATGGCCGTCATCAGAGTTTTTTCCTCATGCATGATGATATCTTCGACATTGAAGTGAGGAGGAAGTTTAGCTCCTCCTGGGCTAATTGCAAAAAGTATGCCTCTCTATCCACTTTCAAGAAATGCCTCATCATTCTCTTGAATTCATCATCATTCTGACATCGATGGATTTCAGAGGGTGTAGGTTCTTGGTCGGCATTATGTTGAGAATGGTGTCCTTGGGATCCTCCTCCTAGAGAACCATGGTTTGTCCCTGCTTGAGACATGGTAGGAGTTTTTGGGCTCCCCGGAACAGATTGAGGAGGAGTTTGTTGATTACCTCTGTGAGTTGATAGAGGAGGTATGTAACCAGTTTTCAATCAAAAGTTACCGAGACCGTCGTCTTTGTAGATACCTGACTTCATGAGTTGTTCAAAAGTTGGACCTGGGGTATTGGTCAAAAGTAAGTTCTGAGATGTTTCTTTGATTTCTTGTGTGAAGAAGCTCTGGTCTCCACCATTAACTTTGAATGAAATAGAAGAAAAGGACGAAGACAACTGAAGAACAATTTGATTCGAGAAAATCGGATGACGCAACCTTGTCAAGATTATGATAGTTTTGAAGATCTGATGAGACGTGGGTGAAGGATACTGTGCCCTAGATGTATGGGATAGATCGCCCAAAAGATAGCGGACACGAGTTCTCAACACTTAGTCTGTTTTTGAAGATTGATTGAAGATTGATAGTTATGACAAGGTTTTGACATGAGATAAAAAGGACTCAAATTGATCAAACAGAAGGCTAGATTGGATTCAAAAGATTAATCTCAGAAAATGGTAGAATGCTCAATAGCTACTGCTCTGTTCCTGACACAATGATATTTTTGACAGATTCTGGAACTAGGCTGGAAACATTGGATATCTTGCAATTTGACAATTTCTGACAACTCTCTCAAATTTTTCCAAACGACACTCTGCAAACTCGTACGACACTGGGTAGTCTATGAAATGACAGTTGCTAAACTCATACAATAGTTGGGTAGCAATGAAACGATAGTTGACAAAACTCGTATGACTTTCTGACCTCCTGAGATGACTTTTGACTCCAGAAAAGAATTTTACTTCAGATTTTGCAAATTTTGAGTTTTCAGATTTGAATTGTTTGCAAATTTGTACTGTCTAGATTTTGCAGGTTATACCAGATTTGATCATTTTTAATAGCCAAGTAGATAAAAAAGCACGCAGAACAGCTAGCAAGTGATTCCAAGCACATCTGAAAATAATGAACAAGGGCAAAAGCAACCTTGCACATGAACAATCAAGTGACCAAATTGTGCTAATCCCTGAGAGTACTAATCGTGTATGTTCTGAAAAGTTTAAAATAACACACATATACCTGAGAATGAAAAATTGGCCTCTCTAGGGTTTTTAGTAATGGTTTGACTCTGCAACTTTTATGATTCAAAGGGGTGAACTCCAATCTTGGCGCACCAGGGTTTTGACACAGTCCGAGAACTTAATCTTCAAGAGCTGCTAGGGAGATCTGACAACCCAACAATGAACCATACCTGTGGAGATTTCTTCCACAAGGACATTTATATAGCGGTTGTCACTACCATGGCAAAAATGGCTATTACCGCTTGAGGTTCTGTCAACATAGTTTTCCCTGTGAAGGGATTGTCTGCTATGGTTAACCCTCTCTAAAGATGACTCACAATAGTATACCACAAGGGGACTTGGCTCCAGATCCAAGGTTTTTGACACCTTTTCACTTTTAACCCAAACAAAGCAAGCAGATTAATCCGACACGCTAAGACAAAGTTTTGCTTCACCAAGGTCTATGATGCCAACTCCACGTGATCTATCAACCTCTCCGGGGAGAGAATGTATCAATCAATAAGAAAAGACACACTAACCAATTTTGATTCACCAAAGCTCATGATGTCAACCCCACGTGATCTATCAACCTCTCTTGGGAGAGAATGTATCGATCAATAAGAGAAGACACACTAACCAAGTTGAATGTGAAACACACTAAGTATCCTCCCTACCTACAAGGATTCTGTCATCAAGAAGGATTTTTCTAGGAATCCAATCTCTCAAGAATCACGAATAGTGTTCATAGGGCCTAATTACTATGTGAGCACAGATGTATGTTTCCAAAAGCAAATCTACCAAAAGTACCCAAAAAGCAGAAAGAGGAACACTTAACGCTTAAAGTGAATATGAGATGAGTCCACAAGGTGGAACACTTAACACCTCACACAAGCTGAAAACGAGTCCCCAACTTAGAAAACAAGTGAGTTCCTAAAAGCACAAAAGGGTTGCCAAGTGGAACACTTAACGCTTATGTCCTGTTGACCCCTCCCCTTTATGGCGCTGAGATTGCAACCAAAAGGCGGAAATGAAGGGCCGGTGGATTAGCGAGTCCAATAACCCAAGATAGCAATCAAGATCAATCACAAGTATTCTAAGACTACTTAATGAATCCTTAAGGGGTCACAACCTAGTATCAATTATGCAAGTGTGTAGAAATAGATAAAAGCATGAAAGGATGCACACAAGCCAGACACATAAGAGATTTATTTTAAGTCCAAATTGAAATGTTAATAGATGAAGGAGAATACCTTGGATCCTTGCAACGCGCTTAGTAGATTTTACCTAATTTTTAGCAATTTTTGTTGAGCTTTACTATGCAAGCAAGCTACGAACTCTCCAACAAGCCAACAAGCAAACAAGATATGCAAGGTATATTCAACTTATGAAAATCCTAGGGTTAGATCTAAAAATCAATTGTTAGGAGCAATAATAACTAGAAATTAATCCAAATGACAACTCATATCATGCATTGAATCATATGAAAAATAAGTGCATACCCATCACAAAGTTTTAATTTTTTTGCACTGCATTTGACCTAGTCAACAAGATCTAATTTTTTTGATATGATTTTGGCCACAAAAATAGAAATTCAAAATAGAGACCCCTTCTAAAAAATAGAGAGCTTTCCAAAAATGCAAAAATTTTAGAAAAATCTCTTCATTTGTGCCCTAGAGACCCATTTTATCAAAATAGACCAATTTTTGTAAATTGACTATTTGAGCTATGATATCATGTCCAAATTTAAAACACAAAGAATGGACCCCCTGTAAAATTTAAAGATCTTTCCGAAAATATAAAAATTTCCAAAAAATATGCTGATTTTCGTTAGATATTAATTTTTTCTCAAATTTCAAGAAAAAATTATTAAAAATTCAAAACATCTCAGAAAATTCTAAATTTTTTACTATAGCTTCCCCAACATGTCACCAACTTGAAAAAAAAAATTTAGACCAAAATTCCAAACAGTTTGGGAGATAAAATTAAATCTTTGAAACTTTGGGGTTTTATCTCCCAAAAAAATCAAAACCAGCATGCAAAGGTGGGTTGCCCCACGGTGGGCGCCAAAAATGTGTGTGTGAAAATTGTACCTAATCTGTAGACACAACACTTCAGTAAAATATTAGAGGTTAGCTATAATCAAAATCGTGCAAAATTGAAATCTAATCTAACCAAGCGATTTACTGCCTTCTAATAGGTGCGAGATTGATGTTCTCAGATTGTAATCGAGATCAGTGACCTAGACGACACCTAAATGAAGGATTTGAATGCAATTGATCTATATTTTTGATATTTTCTATGCAATAAGAATGATAAAAACTGATATGAATCTATGCTAATATGAAATTGATATGCTATGAATGCTATTGAAAATTGATATGCTATGAATGCAAAAATAAGATTGATCTCACAAAGATGTCGATTCGCAAGAGCTTTGATTCTTCAATTCCAATTCTCCAATGTGATTGTGCAAAATATGAGATGAATTATGAAGAGCTGAAACCTTGATTTTATAGAAATCCAGGGCTTTGGAGGTGCATGGAAGAAAGCCATAAATCACTGAAATAACTCAGGTTGATTTTTGAGTTATTTTTAAATAACAGATAATTAACTCACAAAAACATGCAAAAGCTAAGTTTTAACTCAAAATAGAGTTTAGCTTTAATTGATAATTGATAGTTGTCTGCTTTTATGATCGTGCATGTTTTATTTATGAATTAATTTAATAATAAAGTGATTTATGCTCAACTTAACTGATTTTTGAAAATAAATAATTAATTTATTGGTTAATTAACTATTTATCAAACTTTTATTAAAAAATATATTATTAAATAATGACAACTTGTTTTAATTAATTAAATAAAAATTTAATCAATTATTCATAAGATATTAGATTTATTATCAAAATTAAATAATACAATTAATAATAGATAGAATTAAATTTCATTACACAATTAAGTGGCAAATATTAAATCTAATTAATTAAATATGAAAATATTCAATTAATCAAACTTTAGGATAAATGTGATTTATTGCCAAATAATCATTAAATTAAAGATAATTAAGATAATTAGGAATATTACTAAGAATATTCCCCGATGCAGAATTTAAGATAATCAATTAGATTTGATGATGTTCAGAGGTGCCTTAGGTTAGGACTTCGATGTCGATTTTGTTCGATTGGTCGATGTAGGAGGTTAATGAACATATAGCCCATTTTTGGGGTATTACAGATAATAGTATTATTTCTAGGATAGGCATAATTGACCTTAGCACCCACATTAGGCTGAGAAGACGAATCTCCTTGGCTATGCTTCGAAAATGGTTTAGTGAATGTTGTGTGATCATTATTGCTTTTAGGATTATCAATCGTGATTTCTCCATTATCAATCTTGTCTTGAATGGTATGCTTCAAGCGCAAGCAGTTATTAGTTTTGTGACGTTTACCCTGATGGAAATCACAGAATTCATTCTCTCTCCACCATTTCGGCTTAGGGTCAGGATCAAATTGTCAAATCTTGGCAAAGAGATGATGTTATTAGTCAGCAGAGTTCTCATAGCTGATTCCAAAGATTCTCCAAGAGGAGTGAAATTTTGTTTATTATCAACGAACCAAGATTTGTATGTTGGCTTCTTTTGAGATGATTCAGACACCTTTTGTTCTGAAGCTTTGATAGCTTGGGTACCAATGGTTAGATTGAAAGTAGGTGCCTTAGATGGGGCATGGAGATTATCAACAACACCATCTATGACGTCACCCTTATTCTTGTTCCAATTTTTGTTCTTATCCTTAGAATTAGATTCATACTTGTCCTTTTGAAGTGTGATGTCTCCTTTTTTCACAAGTACTTTTTTAATTTTGATTGCATTATCTACCATCTTGTCAAAAGATGTATGATTTTGCATTTGTAAAGGGTATTTGATTTCTGGAACAAGATTGTTAATGAATATTTTCAACTTCTCAGTTTCTAGAATAGGCCTAGCATATAGAGAGAATTTCTTTCTCCATCTTTTGAGAAATGTCAGGAATGGTTCTCCTGGATATTGTTTGAGATTGCAGATATCAATCATGGTGACTGGATGTTGGATGTTGTAGGATTATTTCTAATAGAACAATTTGATCAACTCCTCAAAGGTTTTGATTGTAGGAGGCATCCTAGAGAACCAATTCATGGCTGACCCTCTTAGAGATCGAGGGAAAAGACGCATTAGATAGGTCGGTTCGTGCATGAACTCCATAGATTGAGTACAAAACTCTCTGACATGATCTTGAGGATCAGAGTTTCCATCATACTTATCATATTTCAGCATTTCCACCCTCTTAGGGAATGGTGGCATATACAAGTCTTTATCAAATGGAAAAGGACATAGGGCCTCCATGGAGAACTCCTTAGGTTCTTTTTCTTTTTCCATTTTGTTAAGTTTTACTTGCATGGCATGCATTTGTTTCATCATAGCTGAAATAGGAGTTTCTTCCTCATGTGTAATGATATCTTCCACATTAAAGTTGGGAGGAAGTTTAGCTCCTTGATGAGATAACTCTAGAAAGTATGTTTCTCTATTTTCTTTCAAGAAATGTTTCATCATTCTTTTGAAGTTATCATCATTTTGATATTGAGCAATTTCAGTAGGTGTAGGTTCTTGATCCACACCATGTTGATAATGATGTCCTTGGGACCCATGATGTGTCCCTCCATGAGACATGTTAGAAGTTTTAGGACTCCCTGGATTAGATTGAGGAAGGGTTTTTTGACTACCTCCTTGAATTGATGGAGGGGGTATGTAACCAATTTTCAATCAAAAATTGCCAAGACCGTCATCTTCATAAAGACTAGAATTGTAGAGTTTCGTAAGAGTTGGACCTTAGATAGTGGTCAAAGGTAAGGTATGAGATTTCTTCCCTGATTTCTTGTGAGAGGAAGCTCTAGTCTCCACCATTAACCTTGGGTGAAGCAGAAGAATATGATGAAGACAACCAAAGAAAGATCTGATTCAAGAAGATCAAATAATGCAACCTTGTCAAAGTTTGATTGATTGAGGATAAGATTGGACATAAATAAAGGATATTGTGCCCTGGATGTATGGGTAGATGCTCAAAAGATAGTGGACATGAATTCACAACACTTAGTCATTTTGAAGATGGATTGAAGATTGATAGTTATGACAAGGTTTTGACACAAGATGAACAAGACTCAAATCGATTAAATAGAAGGTTGAATCAGACTCAAGAGGCCACTTTAGGAAAATGATTGGATTCATTTTAGTTTCTGCTCTATTCCTGACACGGTGATTTTCTTGACAGACTCTGGAAATAGGCTGTAAAAGCTGGGTCTCTGACAATTTTTAACACTTTTTGACAATTTTTCAGACTTTTCTCAAATGACTTTCTACAAGCTTGTACGACAGTGGGTAGGCTATGAAATGACAATTGAAGAGCTCATACGATAGTTGCAAAACTCACTCGATAGTTGATGGTAGGATTTTTGACTTTTGTTATTGACTGGTGGTAAAACTCGTACGACACTATACAAGCTATCATACGACAATCTAGGGGTTTTGAGATGACAATAGCCAAAATTCGTACAACTTTCTGACTTTACGGGATGAATTTTGACTCTAGAAAGGTGTTTGACATCATATTTTGCAATTTTTAGGTTTTTAGTTTCAAATTGTTCACAAAATTGTCTATCCAAATTTGAAGATTTGTACGAGATTGATCTATTCTTAGTAACCAAATAGATAAATAGGCACGCAAAACAATAAGCAAGTGATTTCAAGCACATCTAAAAATAATGAACAGGGGATAAAGAAACCCTATGCATGAACAACCAAGTAACTGAATGTGCTAATCCCTAGGAGTGCTAATAGAGTATGTTCCAAAAAAATTTGCAATAATGCACATATTCCTAGAAAATGAAAATTTGGCCTCACTAGGGTTTGTAGTAATGGTCTGACTCTGTAACTTTTGTGATCTCAAGAGAGTGAACTCCAATCTAGGTGCACCGAGGTTTTGACACAGTCTGAGAAATTAATCAATTAGGAGCTGCTAGGGAGATCTAACAGCCCAACAAGAGACCACACCTATGAAGATTTCCTCCACAAGGACATTTATATAGTGGTTGTTGCTACCATGGCAAAAATGGCTATTACCGCTTGAGGTTCCGTCAACGCGGTTTACCCAATTAAGGGAATTTCCACTATGATTAACCCTCTCTAAAGGTGACTCACAAAAGATACCACATGGAGACTGGTTCCAGATTCAAGGATCTAAGTTTCTGATACTACCCAAAAAGGGAGTAGAGCATAGTCCTCTAGCCTTTTCACTTTTAACTAAAATAAAGTAGACAAATTAATCTGACACGCTAAGACCAAGATTATCTCACAAAGATCTATGATGTCAACCACTTATGATCTATCAACCTCTCCGAAGAGAGAATGTATCAATTAGAAGCTAAAGACTCACAAATCTAGTAGAACATGAGACTCTCTCAGTAACCTCCCTACGTACAAGGATTCTCTCATTGAGAAGAGCTTTGCTGGAAACCCACTCTCTCAAGAACCACAAATAGTGTTCATAGGGCCTATTTACTATGTGTAACAGATATGCAGAAAGAAAATCTATGTTCATTTTATAGCCCAAAATGAAATCTGTGATATGAAAGCGATAAAGGTCACACAAGCTTGACATGCGAGAGTTCATTTTAGTCCAAATCGAAATGTTATCAGCTGATAATATTACATGAATTCTTTGCAATGTGCTTAGTAGATTCTTACCTATTTTTAGCAATTCTCATGCTTTTCCCAATCAGAACTAGCAAATACCAATCAAAAATAGAAGATTTCAATTGTTAATGTTACCTATTAGTCCAAATCTGAAAATCAAATCTAGAAAATTGCCTGAAAATATGAAATGACAATCAAATTTGGAGTCAAAACTTGTACGACTGTGGGTACCTATTCATATGACAATCAAGATTTTAAATGACAATGTGTACACTCTGATACGAGCCTAGAAATTTGAATCTGTCGTACGACAGTGGGTATCTCCTTAAATGACTTTCTGACAAAAGTCGTACAAAAATGTACAGACAAAAAATAAAAATCATAGCTTTGATCAGAAAATAACAAGAAATTGATAGAATTGGAATGGAAACCTGTTTCAAGGCTGCATGATGGGCGCCAGAAATGTGTGTGTGAATTTTGTACCTAGTTGTAGACACAACACTTTAGTAAAACATTAGAGGTTAGCTAAAATCAAAATCGTGCAGTGAAATGGAAACTAATCTAACCAGGTGATTTACTGCCTTCTAGTAGGTGTGAGTATGATATTCTCATATTGGACCAAGATCAGTGACCTTGACGACACCTAAACGAAGGATTTGAATGCAGAATCTAGATATGAGATGAATGCAAATTAATTTATATTTTTGGATTTTCTATGCAATAAGATGAAATAAACTAATATGAATCTATTCTATATGAGAAACTGATATGACATGCAAATAATCTAATAATGATATGCTAAATGATATGAATGCTCAAAAATAATGAAAATCTCACAACAGCTTTGATTCGCAAAGATGGATTCTTTGATCACCAATTCACCAGCATGAGGATGCAATTCGTGGATGGATCTAGATGAAGAGCTGAGGCCTTAGTTTATAGAAATCCAAGACTTTGGAGGTGCATGGAAAAAGCCATAAATCACTCTTGATAAACTCAAGTTGATTTTTAAGTTTATCAAGAATTTAGAGATAGATTAACTCACAAAAATCATGCAAATCAGCTTTTTAATTTAAATCAGAAGTTGAGATCAGCTTTCAACTCAAAAGAGAGTTGAGTTTATTTTTAAAACAACTTGAATTGATTTTCTGATTTAAAGCTTAACTGCTTTTTGGATGTGCATAATTAATTATGAATTAATTAAATAAATAAAGTGATTTACCCTTAGCTTAACTGATTTTAAAAATAAAACAATTGATTTATGGGTTAATCAATTATTAAATCAAACTTTTATTCAAAAACTATATTATTAAATTTGACAATTAACTTTAATTAATTAAATAAGAATTTAATCAATTAGTCATAGGATATTTGATTTATTGTCAAAATTTAAATAATACAATTTAGGAATAAATATAATTAAATCTAATTAAATAATTAAGTGGCTATATTAAATCTAATTAATTAAATATTCAGAATATTCAATTAATCAAACTTTAGGATAAATAGGATTTATCGCCAAATAATCATTAAATTAAAGATAATTAGGATAAATAGGAATAAGGAACATTCCCCGATGCAGAATTTAGGATAATCAATTAAGATTCGATAATGTGCCGATGTGCCTTAGGTTAGGACTTTGATGTCGATTTCGTTCGATGTGTCGATATAGGAGGTTAATGAACCTATAGCCCATTTTTGGGGGTATTACAGTATTAGCCTCATTCATCCATATTTCCTAAGTCTTTGAAAGTAACTTGGATTTGTAACATAACAAAATCAAAATCCGCTTATATCTCAAGGTCACCATGTCCCGTCTAATTGACATGTGACTATAAAGCAAAGAAAGCATTATTTAAAAGACCACAAAGGTCTTCAAAGAGAAAAAGACAATCAAAAGAAGAAAAAAAATGGATCTTGAAATCCATCTTACACAAATTCCAATCAAAATCATCTCACAAGCAAAAGAAGGATCCAAAGCTATGTGGATTCCCAAGCTAAAAAAAAAACTTGGGTATCAAAAGAAAATAGAAGTTGCTATTCAAGCTTCCAAATTCTCACACCTCCCTCCATTTCACCATCCTTGCCTCTCATAATTTATACTCTTCACTCTGTCTTGCCTCTCCCAAAGTGCATATTGGTATCTCCTCATCTCTAATGACATGACTAAGAGAAATCTAGAACGTACTCTCCCTAAGCGTTTAGAGTGTGGGAAATCTGACAAAGAGTTAAGATGCATCCACAAGGATATTTGTGGGTCTCTCCTAAGTGATCTTTCCTTGATTATGGATCTCTCAATAGTTGGACACTACTAGCTAGATCCTCTGATCACTACTACAACATCTTGTTCTGCTCCTAAAATTTCTCAAGTTGACTACTACTATACCAATTGAGATTGAGATTCCTACTTTGTGAGTCTCTCTGAAAGGCCTCATCACTAATGATGACATTAGAATATCTCATCTACAAGAGGTAGAACTATTGGATGAACATTGACAAGTGGCATTCGATCATCTCCAAGCATATCAGAAATGGATGTCCAAGAGCTACAACAAGAAAGTTAAACCAAGGGACTTCCAAGTGGGTGATCTCGTTCTGAGAGAGAACCCTAAGAATCAACAACAACGGATCTAGAAGGGAAAGTTTGAACCAAATTGGCTTGGTCCATATATTGTCACTATAGTGTTTGAGTCTAGCACCTATCAACTCTCTACTACTGAAGGAGAATAGCTCAAAGAGCCAATCAACACTTTGCATCTGAAGTGATTCTACAACTAAGACATCTTCAGAATGCTCCATGTGCATACTCTATTCTGAAAAAATCCTAGAAATTGCAAAATGTCCTGAAAAAAATCTATTATCTTGGTGAAAACCTGGTAAAGAGATGCCTTAATAATACAAAAACATTGAAAAATTCAAAAATACAAAAAAAAGAAAAAAAAAAGAAAATACAAAAAAATTGAAAAACAAAAAAATGTGCCATTGATGAAAACCTGTTAAACAAGTGTCATGGTAGAAAAAGCAATAAAATCCTGTCGAGAAGGTGAAAACCTGGTAAATAGGCACCTCTTGTTCTGCAATGCTATACCTATCACAGCACTGCTTGGTCCTATATAGTTGCTTTCCTTCTTTTCCTACTTTAGTTTTCTAGCTCATGCACTTGCTCCCAGTTATCTTTGAGATTATGCTCGAATCTACATGGATTGAAACTGGTCATACTCTAGGGGGAAACCTTCCTAGTTTAGGGGGCACTATCCTATCTTTTTAGAGGATCTTCCTTGTATCACGTCTGCCTACTTATGCTTAGCTATACGATCTTCCTCACATCAGTCACCAGTGGTTTTCACTACGTCTACCTACTGATGTTTAGCTATCGCTAAGATCTCTCTCCTTGAGAATCTTCCTCGCATCAATCACCAGTGGTTCTCACTGCATCTGCCTACTGATGCTTAGCTAAGATATCTCTCCTTGAGGATCTTCCTTGTGTCGGCCACCAATGGTTCCCACTATGTCTTCCTGCCGATACTTCATTAACACAGTGATCTCTTCTTTAGATTCTCTCTCGCGTCAGTCACCAGTGGTTCTCATTGCGTCTGTCTACTTTCGTCATCCTATTGAGACTTTTTGCATACATTGTATACTTCTAATCTGACATCAATCCACTAAAATTGAAACTGAAACTAAATTATGACTCTCTGAGACATGCTAAGCTTTTCTTTTGTGTGCTTGTCTTTTCGCTTTATCATTCCTCCTCAAGCAAATTTAGGACATCTATCTTCACCAAGAGATGAGAAGACTGGGGGCATGATCTTTTCTTTGCTTTTTGTTTGCTGGTTTAGTTCCAATGATCCAATGGATCCATACAAAATGGGTGTCCACTGTGAGAGCCTCTATCTCGTGTTAGATGGCCATGTGTACCTTGATTCCTTTTATATGGAAACTTTGGTGAGGTTGGTTCTTCTCCTTGTTTGTTTGAGTGACTTCTTTCTGCTACAAGTGAAATTTCAAATGCTCATCCTGCGAAGTGAACGTAAGGATCACTGCAAGCATTCTTAGCATGCTTTTCAATCACTTAGAAAAAGAAGGTACTCTTGTGTGTCTGGTGTGTTTGTATGCAAGAAACATTCAGGTCATCCTAGCAACTATGCTTTGATGCTTATGTTAACTTGCTAAATCAAAAGGAATAGTTGTTCAGGTCATTCTGGCTTCTTGTGCCTTAATGCTTACACCTCATTCTGAAAAATCTAAGACTAATGTCATATTCATATTCTCATGACCTTCATATCAGTGAGAGTTGTATGACACCTTGTGATCGTCCAATACTAGAAATGCTCAGTGATGATAACTACCTAATGGGTCGAGCAACCAAGTCTTAGGGATTGCATCTAGCTTAGGCTTGCATTTTCATTCTAGACTTGCATTGCGACAGCATTTTGATGCTCATTTCTTTGCATTCTCCTAGATTTGTATGAGGTGGTTCTCATTCCACATCCCAACTTCATCATGACTACATAATTGCTTTGTTTTGCATGAAAACATCACCCTTGGCTAAATCAACCACTCTGAATCTATTTTTGGGATCAAATCAAAATATAACACTCCTAAATAGCTCAAAAATGTGTTTTAAAATTTTTAGGACCAACGTGATCAGATGCTTGTGTAGTTGACCTTCTAATGTCGTATTCTTGCCAGAATCACATCTCATCATCATTTTCTTGACATCTTCAACCTTTTTCATCAAAAGTCAACTCTAGTCAACCTTGGTCAAACTTGGTCAACAAGACCTCCAAATCACTCTAGATCATTTCCACATCTTCTCAATTCTTTTGTAATTTGTTTTGAGTTCTCCTAGGCCTCTGATTATCTCTCTATCTACAACCTCTTGCTGTTAATCACCTTCCTAACGTATCATCTTTCGATTTCACTCCAAAGGGACCAGGATGATTGCATCATTGAATCTTTTCAAACCAATTCTCAAATCAGTCTGATCTGAATCAAAGTCCTCATCACTAGGGGCATCTCATCACTTGGGGCATGTTCAATTTTTTGTACCTCACAGTCAAAATTGGATGTTCCACTATCTTGAATCACTAGGGGCATCTTTTTGCCTTGCATCTTGTCATCATACTGTTAGGTATCTAAGCAATCTAAGTAATCTAACTTAGACCCCTGGGAATCAAGCTTCATTCTGGAGATGATTCTCAAAATATCTATTAGGTACTGGGGCAGTCTAACCCTAATTCCTGAAAGTCAAGCTTCATTCTGGAGATGGCTATCAAAAACCCTTTTACTGATATCTGGGCAATCTAACCTGGGTCTCAAAAGACTAAGCTTCATTCTGGAGATAGTCCTAAAAATCTACATCAATTAGCATTTAATCGACGGGTATTGGGGCAATCTAACCCTAACTCCTAAAGATTGAGCTTCGTTCTAGGGACAGTCTTACTAAAAGTGGTAACCTGACCGATGTCTTTGCAATCTAACTTAGAATTCAGAGAATCAAGCTCCATTCTAGAGATGGTTCTGCAACTCGATCTAATCAGTGTCTTGGCAATCTAACCTCGACTGCTGAGGGTTAAGCTTAGTTCTGGAGATAATCCTGAAAACCTCCTTAATTGTCACATTTAGACTATTCTTTGAATCAATGCGTTGCTCACACATCAATTCAAAGAGGGGCAAAATGTAATACCCTAAAATTGGCATCTTGATATCTTAACCAATTTTGTTGCATTTAGTCTCATTCTATCAAATTTCTAAATCATCAAAGTCCTATTGTACTAGACAATTCTATCTTTTATTTGACTTTACTCGACTTAGTGTCAAATGCAAAAAACCCTAAATCTGCATCAATCACATAACATATTTAATTCCTAAATATCAAATATAAATTAGCTAAATAAACCCTATGATCAATTAATTTAATTATAAAGTCCTAGCACTTTAATTAAATTAAATCACCCTCTTTAGCTAAAACACATGAAAAAGGAATTAAATAAATATTTGGTTTTAAATAAATATCCTCATCTTAATAATTGAATTTAATTATTCAAATAATTGAGAAAATCCATTTATGAGGCAATATTTAATTTATTTAATCAAATATTCTCCACAAAATCTTCTCTTTAGTTCAGAAAAGGAAACTTTGAGTTAATTGAAAATCAAAAAGAGGAATAAAATAGTTAACAGCTTTAACACAAACAAAAATAGGCAGATGATTGCCTCTCTATAGGAAACTTTCTATTCTGAACTAAACTCTCATTCAATCTCCACCGTTCGTCTGATTCAATCTCAACCATCGATTGAACGTGGGATTCTATTGTACTAGGCAATTTTGTCTTCTATTTGACTTTACTCGACTTAGTGTCAAATGCAGAAAACCCTAAATCTGCATCAATCACATAACATATTTAATTCCTAAATATCGGTTATAAATTAACTAAATAAACCCTATGATCAATTAATTTAATTATAAAGTCCTAGCACTTTAATTAAATTAAATCACCCTCTTTAGCTAAAACACATGAAAAAGGAATTAAATAAAAATTTGGTTTTAAATAAATATCCTCATCTTAATAATTGAATTTAATTATTCAAATAATTGAGAAAATCCATTTATGAGGTAATATTTAATTTATTTAATCAAATATTCTCCACAAAATCTTCTCTTCAGTTTAGATTAGGAAACTTTGAGTTAATTGAAAATAAAAAAGAGGAATAAAATAGTTAACAACTTTAACACAGACAAAAATAGGCAATTGATTGTCTCTCTACATGAAACTTTCTATTCTGAATTGAACTCTCATTCAATCTCCATCGTTCATCTGATTCAATCTTAACCATCGATTGAACCTGGGATTCTATAAAAGAACCCTCATTTCTCATTCAAAGGATCCAATTTTCTTGAGTAATGAAGTGTTGTCGCATTGTCATCAGATCTCATTTGCATTCAAGCTTTCATCTCTTAGCATAATATTCATCTTAGACTAATATATCATGTTAGCTTAATCATGCATTTCATTTCTTAATCTAGTTTTCTTTCATTATTCTTAGATTAATTTCATCATTTCTAGATTAATTGCACATTCGTTCTAGATTAAATTGCATTTGCTTTCAATTAAATCCTTGATTCTAGTAGTAGTCTATGGTTGCAAGACTCTCGATTCTGAGAGCGAAATCTCAAACCCTACCTAGATAGAAAGCAACAAGTCGAATCATCCAGCAAGGCATGATAAATGATTTGATATTCATTCTTGTCTGCAACTAGTGAACAATGACTATGTTGAAGTGTGGAGCTAAATTAGAGGCCCATATTTAGCTTACACAGTATGCACACATACCAGGGCTTGGTCCTAATTTGGTCATCCATCATCTAGCTATGGATCCAACCATAAAACTAGTCAAGCAAAACCTAAGAAAAATGCATCCCAAGGTTGCCCTACTGGTAAAAGAAGAACTAGAAAAGCTCCTACAAGCCAAGATCATCCGAGCTATAGACTATTCAGAGTGGATCTCCAACATGGTCCCAGTCACAAAACCTTCAGGCGATATCAGAATCTGCACAGATTTCAGGGACCTGAACAAAACATGTCCAAAAGATGATTTCCCCTTGCCCAACATTGACATGATTGTAGATCTTACAACAGGCCATGAGATGTTGTCACTCATGGATGGCTTCTCAGGATATAACCAAATCAGAATAGCAGAGGAAGACCAACATAAAATAATGTTCACAACTCCATGGGGTACCTTCTATTATAATATGATACCATTTGGGCTAAAGAATGCAGGAGCCACCTATCAGCAAGCAATGACAGTGATCTTCCACGATATGATACACAAGATCTTCGAAGACTATGTGGACGATATTCTTAGAAAATCAAAAGAATGGTTGGATCACCTTGACATCCTTGAGTGTGTGTTTGATTGCCTTCATCATTATGACCTAAAGCTCAATCCAAAGAAATGTGTCTTCAATGTGACATCTGGAAAGTTGTTGGGCTTCATTATATCACAACGTGGCATAGAGATTGATCCCAAGAAGGTCAAAGCTATAATAGAAATGCCTCCACCAAGAACACTCAAGCAGCTCAGAAGCCTACAAGGAAAACTGCAATTAGTGCATCAATTCATCTCACAGCTGGCAGAAAAGTGTCAACCTTTTACGCACCTCCTCCACAAAGACACAAGCTTTAAATGGGACCCCATTTGCCAGAGAATCTTTGTGAAGGTAAAGGAATATCTGGCCAATTATCTAATCCTCGTACCACCAGTTTCAGGATGCCATTTGATCCTACACATCTTAGCAACCACTACCGCACTGGGGGCACTCTTAGCACAACATGATGACAACAAAAAAGAAAGGGCCATCTACTATATCAATCGAACTCTTATCGGTTATGAGCTCAATTACTCACCCATGGAGAAAGCATGCCTCGTAGTGGTCTTTGCCACTCAAAAGCTCAGACATTACATGCTTAGCCATACCATCAATCTCATCTCAAAGGTGGACCCACTAAATTATCTTTTATCTAGGACAACATTAACAAGTCATATGGAAAAATGGGTCATGCTGCTAAGTGAGTTTGATATCCACTACATTGATAGAAAATCAAAGGGCAAGTCATTGTCAATCAGCTAGCAAAAGCACCACTGGTGGATGCATATCCACTAATCATGGAATTTTCTGATGAACATATGTGCATGATCGAAGAACAACCAATATAGAAGCTATACTTTGATAGCTCCTATACATCACATGGATCAGGGGCAGGAATCCTATTTTCCACCCCTCAACGTGACTATATCCCTAAATCATTCAAATTGGGATTCCCATGCACCAAAAACATTATAGAATATGTGGCACTCATCTTAGGCCTCAAAACAACTATCCAATGGAACATCATAGAACTGCAAGTGTTCGAAGATTCATAGTTGGTAATCAAGAAATTCCTAGATGAATATCAGACAAAGGATGACAAGTTCTTACCTTACAAAGAACTAGTGGATAGATTGAAAGAGAACTTCCTAAGCCTACAGTTTATGCAAATACAAAGGCTTCAAAATAAAGAAACCAACGTAATGGAAACCATGAGATCCTTGCTAGAGATCCCTTGAGATTCAATCCAGTATGAATTCTTTGTTGAGTGGCTCCACACGCCTACTTATGAGAACACCGATTCAGAAATGGTGTGTGTCTTGGTTGGTCCTCAGTCCCTATGGTACCATGACATCCATGCATATCTTAAATATGGTATCATATCTGCCCACCTCACAAACACCCAATGCCAAAACCTAATTCATAGAGCTTCCCACTACACTCTTGTATCCAACACCCTTTATCATCGAGGATATCACAATGTCCTCTCTTTGTGTTTAGATTCAAATGAGGTTGTCTTGGCTTTACAAGAGAATCACGCTAGAATTTTTGGTGCTCACATGAGTGGCATGGTTCTAGCGAAGCAATATTTCTTAGAGTTGGTTATTACTAGCCAACAATGGAGCATGATGCCTGCGAATTTGTAAAGAAATGTCTACCATGTCAGCAGCATGTAAATCTGATTCATGCATCAGCACAAGACTTGTAGCCCATTGTACCAGCATGGCCCTTTTCATGTTGGGGCTTTGACCTCATCGGCTTAATCACTCCCCTTTCCTCAAATGGACACAAATATATCATAACAACCATAATTTACTTTACAAAGTGGGTTGAAGTGATTCCACTCATCCTCACTACTAGCACCCAAATATACAAGTTCATCCTATACCATATCATTTTTCGCTTCAGCACTCCATCCACCATCTTCACAGATCATGACACACCTTTTGAAAACTAACATGTGGATGATCTATGAGCTAGAATACACATCCACCATCATCTTTCCAACCCATACTTCCCCCAAGGAAATGGCCAAGCTAAGGCAACCAATAAAACCATCTTGAAAATCCTTAAGAAGGTTGTCAATGATTCTAGTCATGACTGGCACCTCCAGATAAATCTCACCCTCTAGGCCTATCACACTTCCTTCCGCACTCCCATAGGCACCACCCCATATTCCCTTGTATATGGTGTCTAAGCCCTTCTACTGATCGAGGTCGAGCTCCCATCATTGTGTTTCTCCATGAAGAACCATACCACAAATGAAGACTATCATGTGGCACACCTCACACATCTTCATCTATTAGATGAAAAGAGGTAGCAAGCATATGATCACTTGATTGAATGCCAGAATCACCTCAAAAGGAACTATAACAAGAAGGTCCATCCTAGACAATTTCAGGTCGGCGATATGGTCCTGAAAGAAAATTAGAAAGTCCAAGCACATCGAGAGAAAAAATGCAAGTTTGAGCCTACTTGGTTGGGGCCTTATGTTGTCACGACATGCTTTGGCTATGGAGCCTATCATCTATCAACACCAGAAGGTGAGCCCCTGAATGATCCTATCAACATCATACATCTAAAGAGGTTCTATGCTTGAACCATATCCTATCTAAATCTAAAAAATCCATAAAAATTGGAAAAATCTAGAAAAATAAAAAAATAAAAAAAGCAAAGAAAAATAATCGTCCAATGGTGAAAACTTGGCAATTCAAGTGCATTGGACAAGTATGTTCGTGAAAACCTAGAAACATGCACCATAGATAGTGGACTAGGTCATTATCTATCAAACTCCCATCCCCCACCCATCCCAATCCCAAATCCTCTCAACACCCTCCCTATCCCACCACCATCCCATCATTCCCAAGGTGTTCTATCCTCAAGCCTATCCAACACTGCAATAAAATCCTATCCCCAATCCTTCACTTCCTGTATATATATTGTATAGTGAGATCTTCCTATCCCAAATCCTTGAGCTTTTGTACATATTCATTATAAATCTCTCCCTGTCCATTGTACATATTGTCTCATCTTGTTGTACATATCCTTGTTAGTCCTACAACAACATTTGATCAAATATCTTGTCCCACTCAGCCTCGTACTTTAGCAACATCTTTTGTCAACTATCCTTATCAACATGATTATCCTTGATTCATCATTTGCCAACAACAACACAACATTCTCCTCATCTAGTGGGTCCTTGAGGATGTATCCTTCCTCTTGTCCAACCTAATCAATCAAACCGGGTCCATCCTAATGTATCCTTCACCATGTTCAGACCTAATATTTCCCCCATCAATCAACTCAATCCTTCTCCTTGGAAAAGGATGCTTTGTGGATTTATCACTTTGGTCTTGGACTTTGTCCTTTGGATCTTGTTAATCTTTTGTGACTTTTTGTTGTTCCTCTCCTCAAAGTCACCACGATCCTTTATATCATGGTGTGCTGCAAATGAGGGAAATCTGGGGCAAGGTCTTTTGATTTCTTTCTTCTGCCTATGAGTCAGTCGGACATGACCCTTGCGCATTTCTCATGTGATCTTTTGGGTTACATGGTACACTTGGGAAATGTCATTTGTTTGTGGGTTTCTCCAACTTTGTTTCTACCATGCTTCCTCTTGGGTCCATGTGTGATGTTGGGGAAACCCTTGCGTGTCTTTTTTGCGTCAGTCCTTTCAACGTTGGTGACAAGGCCTTGTGATCCCAGTATCCTTGGTAGGTCTCTAGCATTGTTATATCAAACTAGGTTGTGCTCTCTACATTTACACAAGGAGCTCCAAAATCCCCCTCATCCAACATCATATAAATTAATATTGCATCTTCCATCCTTCATATAGCTGCATATTGCATCCTGCATCTCACATCATATTGCATTCATCCATCTTTTCTCTTGGAAGTTTGGTTGTTTATCTCTCCTTCTTTCCTCCTTTTCCTCCTTTTCCTTCTTGCTTGCATCCTTTTTGAGAAAATTCCCCAAAGTTTCCTCTTTGCATTATTTTCTCGAGGGGGCACAACCCCTTATTCCTCTAAATTCTAGCCTAGGGCATCTTATTTTCTTGTCTTTGACACCACTCCACTTGTGGCATCACATCAAAGAGGGGAAAAATGTAGACACATAAAATGCCTTTGCTAAATAAATGAGTTTTTATTTTCCAAAAAACCCTGATGATATCATCATTTATTAATTAATTAATTAATTAATTAATTAATTATTATGCCATTAATTCCTCCTATCTTAATTAAAAATATTTAATTAATAAATCCCCTCCAAAAAATGTTTAAATCCAATTTAAACATCATTCCCTCTAAAATTTATTAGTTATTTAATAAATTCCCTCAAAAATCCTTTACATAAATAAAATATTTATTTAAATCCTAAAACCCTAGAAATCTTCTAGAAAGCCCTAAACCCTTCTACCCTTTCCTAAACTCTTCCTAAACCTACTTAGAGGGTGATTCCTAACCCTCTTAGTCTAACCCTCTCTCCTTTGACTTTTGGTCAAACCCCCTCATTAATGAGCCTTACATGCTCATTAATGGCTTCTTACACCCTCATTAAGGCTCTTACAAGCCTCATAATGAAGCCCATGACCCTTCTTCCATGTTGTTCTCCTAGTCACTCTTCCCTAGTGTTGCTCGCACATGTGTGAAAAACCCTTAACCCTCATCCATCTAACCTTACCCCTAACCGTACCCCTAGCTCTACCCCAAACCCTGACTCTGACCCTGACTCCACTTCCTAACCCAAGCCCTTAGTAAAATCCTATAAATACCCTCACTTCCTATAGAAAAACATCAATTCACTTTTCATTTACATAGTAATGTTATAATGCTAAATCATTTCTAGATCATAGCTTAAATCCTAATTGTTAGTTTTAACTCATTTTCATGCTTTCTAACTCACATCCTAGCTTAGCTAATATGGTTTAATTTAGTTTGTTTCCATTTTTTTTCATAGCATTTCATCACATCACACTTCATTTGGTTTAAAATCAATCTTAGTTTAAGCATTTTTGCATCAATTTGCATCTTGGCTTCATTAGGCTCCTTGAGGCTCTAGGGGCAAATCAGGTATTCTATACCTGATTTTGTGACACTATGGGGTTCTTATGGTCCCTATTGGATCCTAAACCTTCTTAATCTACATTAGGAACATGCTCCAAGTGTTTTGAGAGCACACCCACATCCCTAAATCAAAATCAAGTCAAACGGTGACAGGGGTGCTCTTGTTTTAGCTCTATCTAAGTGTCTTTGCAAATTATTTTTACTACATGCTAGGAATATGATGTTAGGCTAATGTTTGAATGTCTACGCTTGTTCTGAACATGTTATGTTTGGTCTGATCACACTAACATCATCTAACTATTGTAATAGATGAAAATGGATCACCAAAATGTAATATGTAAATGATAAAATATATTGTGATTGATGGATTGGGGAAGGTAAGATCTTCTTCTTAACCCCAAATTCCCAAAGGAAAGATCCAAATTGATTAACCACAAGAAAGTAGTCAATGCATAAATGAATCAATTTATGAAGAATATGAAGAAAGAGGAAAACCTTATATTACGTTATGGAAGAGAGTATTGAATTGAAATGAATTGAAGACAAATACTAACCTCAAAGTATAACAGATCTAGAAATTGTTGTTTTTGTGTGTCTGTATTGAGTTTCTGGAAATTCTGCAATTAGATCTGGAACAGAAACACAGTGATGGAGAAAACCTAGAAATGTTTTCCTTTTCTAAACCAGGTCGACCTTGACCCAAATAAAGGTCGACCTTGACCCCTTTATGTCGACCTTGACCTACGTTGCTTCGATAGAAATTTTGTTCATGAACTCCTAAAAGTTTGCCGAAAAGGGTATTCGAATATGCTCTGAAATTTGTTGTTCCATACTTGCACCTATAAGAAACATGGTTTTATTGTTTGGATGATGGGTTTACCTTGGTCAAACCCCGATTTTGGAATCAACCTTAAAATAGAATTGAAATTGAGAATGCTAGCAAGTAGTAATAGTAGATCTAATAACAAAGCTATGATATTCAATAGATATGCAATTGTATTTGAAATGTAAACAAGTATGGTAATATGAAAGCTTGGAATCAACATTAAAAAGCATAAATGTAAATCAAAACCTCCATGATTGCATGCTTGGAATCCACCTTGAAGGAAGAATGAATAGATCTTGAAGATGCACAAAGGATCTTGAAGAAAGATCACACCACCATGGTGGATAGATCTAGGGTTTGAAAGATGAATCTTGAATGCTTGAACTAAATCCCTTCAAAGGTTTGAATGCTTGAATCCTTGATCTTCAATGGAAAACTTGAATTCTTGAAGAATTTCTTGATTGATGATTGCTTTCAATTGAGAAAACTTGATTTCTATTGATAATTAATGATGCTTGAGATATATGAAAATGAGAGGAGAAGGCTTCCTTATATACTAGTCTAGGGCACAAACTTCTAGAGAGGCTGACATAGGAGAAATAAATTCCCATCAAGCCTATACCCTTGGAAGTGGATCTAAATTAAATATAATTTAAGAGTTTATCATTTTGAACCTCGAAAAAGCCGACCTGGAAGTAGGAAAATAAATCTTTCCGAAACCCGACATCCAGAAACCCTCAAATTTTGAAATTTAAACCCTGGGTCAAGATCAAGGTCAACCTTGACCTAGGTCAAGGTTGAGGTCATCCTTAATCTAGGTTAGGGTTGAGGTCGACCTTGACCCAGAAAGGTAGACCTTGACTCAGAGGTCAAGAATCTCAGGAGTTTCAAGTTAGGATGCCAGAATTATGCAGAAAAGAAGTGGAAAATGGGGCAGAACAGGGGAAAAAGATAGATCCAATTCAAATAACCATTCAAGCCATTTGACATAACTCCAAACCACTTACTCAGAGGGCTAAACCAATCCTAAATGGAAGTGCTTCCATTTTTCAATGATATATTTAGCCCCCACTTTAGCAAGAGTATGGACTCAATACAAACTCTTGGTAAAGGAGAAGAAAGATTCCAATGGATCGCAATGAGGTAAAATATCACTTAATTGAGGACATGAGCCCCCAAACCAAGGATTCTAACTCAACATACACACACGAGGGTGCGAAAACAAAGAAAATAAAGACAAAGCTAAAAGACACAAAAAAGAGGGGTTAGTACAAAGACAAACCCAAATCAACTAGCAAAGGAAACCTTGCTAAGAAATGCTTCCTATACTAATATCATTTTTGGAAATCTATCATAAAAGCATAAATGATTACATAAGAAAGACAAGAGAAACACTATAAATAACATAGCTTCATGATCTAATCCTACTATCATGAAAGCGAAAAGAGAGAGAAGAGAGAGAGTGATTACCTCGCCCAATAAAATGTCCATCTTACCATGAATCACCAAGGAGGCAGAGCCCAACAGGTAGCCAAACCTGATAGTTCACCCATAAACTGTGCTTTTTAGTTGTAATGCGTCTTCTAATGGCTTTTGGAATACCCATAGATCCACATTCTTGTATCACTATGGAATATAAAATGCATGTCTCTTTAGGATTTAGCAACTTATGTGTGTTACCTTCCGAGGATTTAGCATATTTGACATTGAAAAATGCATATCTCTTTAGAATTTAGCAACTTATGTGCATTACCTTCCGAGGATTTAGCATATTTTAAATTGAAAACTATATCATAAGGGAGACCCTATACATGCCCCCCTCCTTATCATGGCTACTCACCAGACATGATAAGGAAGAGAAAGAGGATACCTACTTCAAAAAGTAAGGAGATATCCTATTAACAACAATGTACACTATATTCTTAGCAAAGGGTATTGACCCTTACATCAAAGAACATAGATAATCATGAAAAAGGATATGTCACTTATGGAAAAAGAATCCTCAAAGAGAAAGAGATCTTATCAACAAGACCCCCACTATACAGGAGTGCTTTAGATAAAATATCATCTTTCAAAGAAAAGCAAAGAGGGATCAAAGATTCAATCATCAAGCCCCCTGCAATCAAGAGGAAGCGGAATCTTTGAATGAAGGAAGCAAACTCTAACCCCAAAGCAAGGGCAAGAGTTTATAAAGAACAAAATTTACAAAATAAAGAAGAGGTGATGACCTAGGACAACAACCTCTCACATAAAAATGATATCCATAGCCAACACATCAGTTAATATAATGAAAGAATGTAGCAGAATAAACAAATGCCACTAATCTAAGGAAAGCAGATCCCTAGGTAGAGAGAAAGAAGGAAAAACCTTTCCCCCTAGGGATGAAAGCAAGGGATACCTTTGCAAAACAAAAATGTCTTTAGAAAAGATATCATGAATAATAAAAGAGAACTATGGATGATTATGATCATAATTTACAAAACCATAGGAATAAAAAGAATAACCAATTACACTCAAAACAAAATACATGCTAAGAGCATAATGGATTCTAAAGAAATGGAAGAAATACCTCTTGTCCCCCAGTGAAGAGAAAAGAGGAGAAAAGATCAACATTATAGAAGAATGAGGGGTATTCCCTGTATCAAAATTATGAGGGAATTGTAAAACCACACGAGAGTGAGATATAATTCGTAAAGTAGCTCTTTGTCTAACATACAACATGAAATGCACACAATCAACAAGTAAATGTGTATTGCTATAGTGAAAAGGAAATTTGTACTTGGAGAGAGCATCTTTCGGCATAGGTTTACAAATTTCTTTCTTAGAATTCATTAAGTGAACATACACCTTTTTAGCCACATCTTGAGGGGTATCAGGGTAATCTAAGGAAGGTGTTGGAAGAAGAAGATGAAGAGGAGGGCGACGATCAAAATCAACCACCTTAAATTGAGATAGCGAACAACCAAGACCACACATATCTTGTTTAGGAGATAGATGAACCAGATATTTAATACCGTGTTCATTAACACCAAGCCCAAAACCCTTATAATCTTGTTTAGCCATCATATTGTATCCTGTAGTGTACATATCTTGTAAAGCTTCTGCAGGAGGTGATTGTTTATGGTGATCATGAGAAAACATTGTATAAGGTGGAATAGTAGGTTTAAAAGAAGTTTCTTTTGTCTTCCCTTTAATATCATCATGGATCGGATAGGAAGGGGAAGGTAAATCAAATAATTCTTGCACATCTGCATTATGAACCATAGTTTGAGCCTCATCATAAGTGTGGGAAGAACTAGGAATAGAAAATGGAGAATTGCGAATAGGAATATTAGGAATCGAATTAGGAAGGATAGGATTAGGATTAGGAAGGATAGGAACTAGATTAGGAAGGATAGGATTAGGATGAGGAAGATTAGGAAATGGTGTATCATTTACCAAATTCTTCACATAATCCAAAAGAGTAGTAATTCCACCACACAAATCTTTAATAAAAATTTTGAAAGTAGGAAGGCTAGTATTAGTCAATATCATGATAGCATAAGCAAGTGAAACATGAAGAGTGAAAAACATAATGAAATGAATAATACTCTCATAAACATCATAAGTACTATAAAGAGATGCTAAGAGCATAATACTAAAGAAAATAGCCACACACCAAAGCATCTTAAAGATCTTCATAGTGAATGAAATGCAAGAAATGTTTTTATATTTTGGATGCAAGGGCATAAAAGAAAACTAATCTAAGCTAATCTTAAGGAAAGGAGGCAAAGCATCCAACACCAAAAAGAAAGAGTTGTCTATCGTGGGTTCACCAAAAATGTAATAGATTAAAATGGATCACCAAAATGTAATATGTAAATGATAAAATATATTGTAATAGATGGATTGGGGAAGGTAAGATCTTCTTCTTAACCCCAAATTCCCAAAGGAAAGATCCAAATTGATTAACCACGAGAAAGTGGTCAATGCATAAATGAATCAATCAATGAAGAATATGAAGAAAGAGGAAAACCTTATATTCCATTATGGAAGAGAGTATTGAATTGAAGACAAATACTAACCTCAAAGTATAACAGATCTAGAAACTGCTAGTTTCGGGTGTCTCTACTGAATTTTTGGAAATTCTACAATCGGATCTAGAACAGAAACATAGAGACGGAGAAAACCTAGAAATCTTTTCCTTTTCTAAACTAGGTCAACCTTGACCCCTTTATGTCAACCTTGACCTGCGTTGCTCCAATAGAAATTTTGTTCGTGGATCCCGAAAGTTTCTTAAAAAGGGTGTCTGAATCTACTCTAAAATTTAGTGTTCCGTACTTGGACCTACAAGAAAAATGGTTTTGTTGTTTGGATGAGGGGTTTGCCTTGGTTGAACCCCAGTTTTGGAATCAACCTTAAAATAAAATTGAAATTGGGAATGCTAGCCAAATAGTAGAAGTAGATCTAACAATGAAGCTATGATATTCAATAGATATGCAATTGTATTTGAAATGTAAACAAGTATGGTAATATGAAAGCTTGGAATCAACATTAAAAAGCATAAATGTAAATCAAAACATCCATGATTGCATGCTTGGAATTCACCTTGAAGGAAGAATGAATATATCTTGAAGATGCACAAAGGATCTTGAACGAAGATCACACCACCATGATGGATAGATCTAGGGTTTGAAAGATGATATTGAATGCTTGAACCAAATCCATTCAAAGGCTTGAATGATTGAATCCTTGATCTTCAATGGAAAACATGAATTCTTGAAGAATTGCTTGATTGATGATTGCTTTCGATTGATAAAACTTGATTTCTATTGATAATTGATGATGCTTGAGATATATGAAAATGAGAGGAGAAGGCTTCCTTATATACTAGTCTAGGGCACAAACTTCTAGAGAGGTTGACATAGGAGAAATAAATTCCCATTAAGCCTATACCCTTGGAAGTAGACCTAAATTAAATATAATTTAATATTTTACTATTTCGAAGCCCAAAACAACCGACCCGAAAGTGGGAAAATAAATATTTCTAAAACCCGACATCCAGAAACCCTCAGATTTTGAAATTTAAACCTTGGATCAAGGTCAAGGTCAACCTTAACCTAGGTTAGGATTGAGGTCATCCTTGACCTAGGTCAGGGTCGAGGTCAACCTTGACCCAGAAAGGTCAACCTTGACCCTGAGGTCAAGAATCTCAGGAGTTTCAGGTCAGGATGCCAGAATTATGCAGAAAAGAAGTGGAAAATGGGGTAGAATAGGGGAAAAAGCCAGATCCAAGTCAAAGACCCATTCGAGGCATTTGACATAACCCCAAACCACTTACTCGAAGGGTTAAACTAGTCCTAAATGGAAGTGCTTCCATTTTTCGATGAATCAATTGCATCAATATACCAACCATAATCACCCATTTATTAAAATCACCATGTAGTGTCATACATCCAAAACCATAATATAACTGAAATATCAACACACACATGAAACTGGCCTAAAAGATTTTGGCAATATAAAACAAAAAAGCAAACTATGGGTGGCACTACAAATGAAAAGTCATCAATATGGATTTTATCCAGGGTTTACCCATGACACGACGAAGACATGATGTAATCTTGGTTGTAGTTGATAAACTTACCAAGGTAGCTCACTTTATTCCAAGGAGCTTGAGAGATGGATCCTTGGCTTTGGCCAAGAAGTTTGTTCAAGATATTTTCAGATTGCACAGTGTACCTAAGACTATCATATCTGACAGAGACACTAGGATGACATCAAGGTTTTGGACAACCTTGAATGCTTCTTTGGGGACTAGGTTGAATTTCAATACCACTTATCATCCACAGACAGATGGAAAAACTGGGAGAGTGAATCAAGTGATTGAGGATTTACTATGTATGTATTACATGGATCAACAATACAAGTGGGAAGAGTATCTTCCATTGGTAGAGTTTTCCTACAACACTCTTACCATGCTTCTTTGGGAATGGCACATTCAAGACACTTTATGGATAGAAGTGTCGTACTCCTATCAGTTGGGATAGAGTAAAGGACATAGATCATTATTGGTCCTGATATGTTGAGAGAGATAGAAGAACAAATGACTATGATTCATACTTGGCTAAAGGAGGCAGTTGATAGACAAAAGAGTTATGTGGATAGGAACCGCACTTTCAGGAAGTTTTAGGAAGGTGCCAATGTATTTTTGCATGTGAGACCACATAAAAGCTCAATTTCTTTGGCAAGTCTTCAAAGCCTGCACCGAGATATGTGGGTCAATTTGATGTCTTGGAGGTTATCAACCTCATTGCTTACAAATTTTCTTTACCTTCCGCTCTCGTCTAAATCCATAATGTTTTTTCATGTTTCTTTGTTGAAGCCCTACCATCCAAATGCAATCTCATATCCTAGATTGGCATGCAGTGCAGGTTCAGGATCCAGGGGTGGTGCTAGTACAACCTACCTACCTCATTGATCAACGTACCATCAGGGTGCGTGACAAAGATGTAGTTTCCATATAAGGTCAGCAGGATGAATTCTCTATCGATAGTGCTAC
>BSBK01004118.1:620000-710000 GCA_027943335.1 Chamaecyparis obtusa
AGAGTGGAATTGATGTGTGAGAAGATCCTAAGCTAGGATTTGGGGTTCTAGAGAGGAGTTCTAGTGAAGAAGCCTAGTGAATTGAGGGCCTAAATTGGTCTTAGGAGTTGTGAATCTTCTAGAAGTCAACTATACCTTGGAGGAGAAGTTGATTGAAAGGATCTTGTAGATCCAAATTGGGGTAATATAGCACAAGGAGTAACCATTGGATGGTTAGAAGAGGCTAGAAGCTTGGAGGAAAGACTAGAACTCAAATACTCTACATCTAAGTGGTATCAGAGCTGGAATTTCTTGAAGATTGTGTATGTCTAAAGGGGAGGAGAGTCAAGAGGTTGAAAACATGCCTCCAAATGCAATGATTAGGAGTGCCATAGTGGACTTGGTCCAAGAGTTATTGGCAAAGGCCAACCTATCAGAATCAAAAGGAAAGAGAATCACTAAATGGGGTGATGAGAGTGAAGATGAAACTGAAAGTCAAACATGGGAGACATCTAACAAAGGTAAAGAAATAGTTGATGATAAAGACAAGGTGTTCTTGGATGAATTCAAATCCATCAACAAGGATAGCATGGAACACATACCTTACTATAGTGGCAGTTTGAATGGTGAGCAGTTGTTGGATTAGCTAGAGGACATAGATAATCAATTTGATTACAAGGAAGTGGCAGAGGAAAAGAGAGTCAACTATGCCAAAGCTAGGCTCAAAGGATTTGCATTGGTGTGGTGGAACATGATAGAGGATGATAGGATAGCTAATGGGAAGAAGAAGATAGTTTCATGGGAAAGGATGAAAATCAGGTTAAGGGCACAATTTTTGCCCACTAATTATGAGATACAAATGTATCAAAGGCTACAGAATCTTAGACAAAGGGAGTTATCAGTCAGTACCTACACAGAGGAGTTTAATAAGCTAAGTCTAAGAGCAAGAAGGTAGGAAGAAGATTGCAAGTATTTTTGACATAACGAAATTAGGGAAAAAATACTCTGACTAATAGAAAATAGATGGCTGACACTTTACAATATTATTAAGTCATTCTTAGGCATTGCCCCTTGACCCCACCTAGGGTGCTACCCTAGGACCCCGCAAGGGGCTCTACCCCTTGACCCCATGGATAAGTCTGATTAGGCTCCACATACATAACAATCTCCCACTTGGAGACTAATCAAACTCCACAACAATATCCTCCCACTTGGAGACTAATCGACCAAAACCTATAGCTCCCACTGGAATAATGAAACCACCCTGGACTCAGTTGTTCTTTTATTCTATTCAGTCTAGAAGACCAACCGAAGCTGAACAGGAATTCAACTTCTCCCTTGTGACTGCCTTTGTAAACATATCTGGTGGATTATCATATGTATGTATCTTCTCCAACCTTAACTATCCATCATCCAATACTGACCGAATGAAATGATATCATAACTGTATGTGCTTTGTTTTTTAGTGCAAAGCAAAATTCTTTGCAAGATGAATGGCACTCTAACTATCTGAATACAAATAATTATCTGCCTGTGGATGTCCCAATTCTTCCATGAAGAATTGAAGCCATATCATTTCCTTGGTTGCCTCTGTAGCAGCAACATACTCTACCTCTGTAGTAGATAAAGCATTCACCTTTTGTAACTGAGAAATCCAACTCACTGTTGTCCCACCAATAGTAAATACATAACCTATAGTACTCTACCTGGTATCAATATCTCCTACCAAATCTAAGTCAACATAGCCATGAACAGTAGTAGAAGAGCCCCCAAAGTGTAAACACTTATTGGATGTACCTCTCAAATATCTGAGAATCCATTTGACTGCATTCCAATGCTCAATCCCAGGGTGACTCATATATCGGCTAACGACTCCCACTGCATGTGCAATATCTGGCCTAGTACATACCATAGCATACATTAAGCTCCCTATAGCTGAAGCATAAGGTATCTTGGACATTCTTGCCTCATCTTCTAGTGTCTTTGGACACATTTCTTTAGTCAATTTCAAATGACCAAGAAAAGGTGTGGTGATAGCTTTGGCATCCTTCATGTAGAATCTCTGCAACACCTTCTCAACATAATCAGCCTGAGATAGAGTTAATTTTTTGTTCTTCCTATCTCTGCAAATTTTCATGCCAAGGATTTGTTTTGCTACCCCCAAATCCTTCATAGAAAAAGATTTTGCTAACTGTTGTTTCAACCCCTTAATATGATCCATGTTAGAACCAGCTACAAGCATATCATCAACATATAAACATAGAATAATGTAGTTTTCATTATTTAACCTCTTGAAATAAACACAATGGTCATAATTACATCGAGTGTATCCATTCTCATGCATAAAAGTATCAAATTTAATATACCATTGCCGAGGTGCTTGCTTTAGGCCATATAAACTTTTCTGCAATTTGTACACTAAACTCTCCTTACCCTTGACCTCATATCCCTGTGGCTGTACCATATAAATTTCCTCATTCAAATCACCATGAAGAAAGGCTATTTTAACATCAAGCTGCTATAAATGCAAATCTTCAGTAGCCACAATACTTAAAATAGTACGAATAGAAGTCATTTTAACAATTGGAGAAAAATATCATCAAAATCAATACCATGTTTCTGTGCAAATCCTTTTATGACTAATCTAGCTTTAAATCTTTTCTTACCTCCATCTTCTTTCAACCTGTAAACCCATTTATTCTACAAAGCCCGTTTTCCTGCAGGTAACTAACATAAATCCCATGTTTGATTTTTTAGCAAAGAGTCCATTTCATCTGTCATTGCAGACTCCCACTGAAATTTTGTATCCACCTGCATAGCTTCATTATAACATTCATGTTCACTAGCATTAGTTAACAAGATAGAATACAAAGAAGGTGAAAATCTATCTGGAGGTCTACTTAGCCTTGTTGACCGTCTAACATTCACTGGGGTGTGTGGTATTTGTTGTTGCTGTTGTTGCGGAGCATAAGGAATTTCTAGAACATTAGCATTTGGAATGTCATCCAACACTACATAATCATTTTCTTTCTTCTCATGCTGCTGCAACAGATCTTTGTACAACACTTTCTCATTGAATATGACATCCTGACTTCTTAAAATTTTATGATTTTCAAAATCCCAAAGCCTATAACCAAATTCATCAATGCCATATCCAACAAATACACATTTCTTTGACTTAGCTTCCAACTTGGTTCTATTTTCAGAATCTATAAGTGCAAAAGCTTCACAACCAAAGGTTTTGAGAAAAGAATAACTCACCTTCTTACCACTCCATGCTTCCTCTAGAATACCACAGTCTAAAGGAGTGGAGGGGCCTCTATTGATTAAATAAACAAAAATGTTCATAGCCTTTGCCCACATATTTTTGGGCAGCCTAGCATGCAACCTCATACTCCTTGCACACTCCATTATTGTCATGTTCATGCGTTCAACCACTCCATTTTCTTGTGGAGTCCTTGGTACATTTTTTTGTCTACGAATACTAGTAGAGGCACAATAATCTTCAAATTCTTTGCTGCAATACTCACCACCATTATCAGATCTGAGACATTTTAATCTTTTTCCAATCTCATTTTCAACCAAGCTTTTCCATTTCTTAAAAGTTTCAAATACATCAGATTTCTATCTAATGAAATATATCCATACTTTCCTAGTTGCATCATCAATGAATGTAACATAATACTAAGAGCCACCAAGGGAAGATACCTGAGCTGGACCCCATACATCTGTATGCACAAGCTCTAATTTTTCATCTTTCTTTTCCTTCCCACTCTTTACAAAAATGACTCTCTTTTTCTTTCCATACACACAACTTTCACAGAAATCCATATTAACACATTTTAGACTTGGTAGAGCTTTCTTTGAATGAAGTAATTTCATACCTTTCTCACTCATGTGCTCGAGTCTATTGTGCCACAACCCTGTTTCAAAATCTCCAGCTACTGTCTCTTGTTCTACCTACTCAACTGCAACAACTATTCCTGAACATTCATTTTTCTCTAAAACAATTAAAGTAGAGGGAACAGTATGACCTGTACAAAGATATAAGGTGCCTACTTTCACACCTTTTGCTACTACTAAGGAACCTTTTGAAACCTTCCAATTTTTATCATTAAAAGTAACTGTGCAACCCTCATCAATGAGTTGCCCTGCTGAAATTGAATTTCTACTCAGCCTTGGAACATGTCTTACCTCTTGTAGTAGCCAATGATTCCCATTGTGCAACTTAATCTTGATTTTCCCTTTTCCAACAATTTGACAGGGTTCATTATCTCCCAAATAAACTAGCCCAAAATCCCCTTGGACATAATCAACAAAGTAACTTCTATGGGGTGTAGCATGAAATGAAGCCCCCGAATCTAACACCCATGAATCATCAACATTTTCTAAAGACAAAAGCAAAGCATCCTCTTCAGATTTGTTACTTACCACATTTGCCTCCTTGTTTCCATCATTTTTGTCTGCTTGATCTTTCTTCCGAGACCAATAATCTTTCTTCTTATGACCTAGTTTTCCACAGTACCAACAATCATTTGGCACTTTGGATTCAGACCTCTTTCCCTTTGATTTTCATCTTGATTTCCCATGATTTCCAAAGTTGTTTCCTCTATCTCTTGTTCTGCCTCTTCTTTTTGCGTTCAATACACTACCCGATGTGGATGCCCCTAAGCTTTTCCTATGAATTTCCTCACTCAATATAACACCAACAACATCATCAAAATTTAGGGTATTTGAACTAGAAACAATATTACTAACAGCCATTACCAAGCCATTCCAACTTTCTGGCAAAGAACACAAAATCAAGAGAGCCCTAACCTCATCACCGAAAGTAATTTTAACTGAGGTTAACTAACTTGTAACTGTATTAAACTCATTCAAATGATCAGTGACTAATCCACCTTCTACCATTTTCATATTAAATAAACACTTCATAAGAAATACCTTGTTTGAAGTTGAAGGCTTTTCATACAACTTCGCTAGGGTGTCCATCAGATCTTTAGCTTTCGTTGCTCCAGTAATATTGAATGCCACCAATTGTGCCAGGCATAAATGAATACTCCCCAATGCCTTCCTATCCAAAATATCCCAATCTTCCTGAGACATTGCTGCCTCTTTCTTGGCTATTCCCTCTAATGGCCACCATAGATCCTTTTGATAGAGATAGTCCTCCATTTGCATCTTCCATAATTGAAAGTTCTGCCCATTAAACTTATCAACCTTCAGCCTACCCTCGTCTGCCATTTCTCCCACTTAACTGAGAGACTCTCCCACTAACTTGTGAGACCTGCTTTAGAGAATAGATGAAAGAATGAATGAAATAACCTCGCTTTGATACCACTTGTTAGGATAATAAGCAGAAAATGCAAATATTAACAAACAAGAGAGAACACAATAACACAGAATTTAACATGGTTCACCCAATCCCTAGGCTACGTCCACCAACAGCGAGTCCAATATCTTTATTATTATCCAACAATTACAATTTGAAACCTACAACTCAATACTACCACAGGAAGCTACAATAATCCCTCATACATTCAATCTCAAACCCTAAGCCCTTTTTACAAGTATTTTTGACATAATGAAATTAGCGCAAAAATACTCCGACTAATAGAAAATACATGGCTGACACTTTACAATATTATTAAGTCATTCTTAGGCGTTGCCCCTTGACCCCATCAGGGGCTCTGCCCCTTGACCCCACCTAGGGCACTGCCCCAGGACCCCGCAAGGGGCTCTGCCCCTTGACCCCATGGATAAGTCTGATTAGGCTCCACATACATAACAGGTACATGGAGGATGTACACTAATTCTAGGGCCATCAACAAGATTACAATCAAGTACATATTTCCAATGCCAAGAATTGAGGACTTGTTGGACAATTTGGGAGGTTCATGCTATTTTGCCAAGGTGGATTTGAAGTCAGGCTATCATCAAATCGGAGTTAGGCCTGGTGATGAATGGAAGATAGCCTTCAAAAAAAATGAAGGGTTGTATGAGTGGCTTGTGATGCCCTTTAGCCTCACCAATGCCCCTAGCACATTCATGAGGCTCATGAATGAAGTATTGGCAGTCTTCATAGGTAAGTTTATAATAGTTTATCTTAATGACATTTTGATTTTTAGCAAGTCTAAGGAGGAGCACATGGAGCATTTGGAGCAAGTCTTGAAGAGGTTGCATAAAGAGAAATTGATGATCAATCAGGATAAATGTGAGTTCTTCAAAACTGAACTAGTTTACCTTGGTTTTGTGGTTGCTAATGGCTGCATGAACATGGATCCTAATAAAGTCAAGTCAATCTTAGACTGGCCTACACCTAAGTCCATAGGGGATGTTAGAAGTTTTCATGGTTTGGCATCCTACTATAGGAAGTTTGTGAGGAATTTCAGTCATGTGTGTGCACCTATCCTCAACACCATTAAGGGTGGAATCAAATGTCAATTCAAATGGACAGAGGCAATTGATAAGGGGTTTGAGATGTTGAAGAAGAGGATTGTAGAACTACCTACCTTAAGGTTCCTTGATTTTAATTAGTTGTTTGTGGTGGAATGTGATGCTAGCAAGCTAGCCATTGGAGCAGTGCTAAGCCAAGAGGGACATCCTATGGCATTCTTCTCTGAGAAGTTGAATGAGGCTAAGAAAAAGTACTCCATCTATGATTTGGAGTTATATGCAATGGTGCAAGCCCTTAAAAAGTGGAGACATTATCTCCTACCAAGGGAATTTGTGGTCTATACAGACAATCATGCCCTTAGCTTCTTGAATGGGCAAGATAAGTTGAACCAAAGACATCTTAAATGGGTTGAATCCTTACAAGCCTACACCTTTATGATCAAGCATAAGAAGGGGGTTAGTAATAAGGTTGCTGATGCTCTTAGTAGAAGAGTCCTAACCATTCAGGAAATTCAGTTTCAAAGTGTGAGTATGGAAGATTTGAATGGTCTCTATAAAGAGGACAAAGATTTCAAGGATGCCTATGAGGCATGTGAAAGGTTTAGACAGGGATTCAAGGTGGAATTTACTGAGTATATACTGCAAGAAGGACTATTGTTCAAAGGACACCTCATGTGTATACCTCAATGCTCAATGAGGGAAAACATAGTGAAGGAGAAGCACCAAGGAAGTTTGGGAGGCCACTTTGGAGTGGATAAGACACTAGAGTAGGTGAATAGGCATTATTATTGGCCTAAATTGCAATTAGATGTTAGGAAGTTTGTGGAACAATGTCAGATCTTTCAAAGGGCTAAAGGACAGAGCAATAATAGTGGACTGTACCAACCTCTATCCATACCTCAAAGGCCTTGGGAGTGCTTGAGTATGGACTTTATTTTGGGATTTCCAAAGACACCTAGGGGACATGCTAGTGTCTTTGTTGTGGTGGACCATTTTAGCAAGATGACACACTTCATACCATGCAAGCAAACCAATGATGCTTCACAAATTGTAGGACTATTTTTTAGATACATTGTTAGAATCCATGGATTGCCACTAAACATAGTAAGTGACCAAGACATCAAGTTTGTGGGCCACTTTTGGAGGACCCTATGGAAGATATTAGGTATGAATTTATCATTCTCTTTATCCTACCATCCACAATCAGATGGACAAACAGAGGTAGCGAACAAGTCACTAGGAAATTTGCTAAGATGCTTGACTAAGTAGCATGGACAATCATGGGATCATATCATAGGGTAGGCATAATTTGCCTATAATGACTCCATTAATAGGAGTACTAGTAAAAGTCCCTTTGAAATAGTTTATGGGACTCATCTTAGAGGGATCCTAGAGTTGAGAGACCTCAGGTTGCAAGAGAAGAGGAGTGCTCAAGGAGAGACATTTGTAGAGCAGATGAAAGAGCTATATGAGCAAGTCAAAAGGACCTTGCAAAAATAGGGAGAGAAGTACAAAGCTAAGGTAGATCAGTCTAGAAAGGATTTGCAATTCAAAGTAGGGGATCTAGTCCTTGCCTATCTCAGGAAGGAGAGATTACCCCAGGGTCAGCCTACCAAGTTGCTCATGAAGAAGATATGACCCTTGAAGATCTTGCATAAATATGGCAAGAATGCTTATGAAGTGGAATTGCCCCCTGATTTGGGCATTTCACCCATTTTCAATGTGTGTGATTTGTATCCCTATAAGGGACCAGCTCTAGACATAGGTCCCACTATTCTTTCAGACTTGAGAGATGATGATTGGGTTAAGGATTTTCCAAGCCCAATCCCACTGAAGTTGGAGAGTATCTTGGATACTAAGGTGATCAAGAAGATAAGGAAAGGAAAATATAAGGAGTACCTGGTTAAATGGCAGGGGTTACCTAATGCTGAAGCTATATGGATGATAGAGATGGATATCTTGGAGCATGGAGTCACCATTGAAGACCTCCTAACTCAAGGGACTTGAGTTCTTTGTCCCAGGGGAGTATGGTGCAAGACACCTCCTATTAAGCTCCCATTTTGGCTAAGTTAGTGAGTTTTTGGGGAGTTTGTTGTGGGTTATAATAAGGTCCATTGGATTGGATCCATTAATGTGATTGTAAGAGCCAAATGAGCTCAGGAAGAGTTAGTGGTCCATTTGGTCTAAATGGCCTCAAGAGTCTCAAAGTGATAGGTCCTCAAGAGTCTTGAAATGATAGATTTGGGTAGAAATGGTCTAAATAAGGTCTTAGAACCTTAAATATCCTTATTTAGGACTTAGGATTCATTCCTAGTCCTTAGATGGGTCTAAAGGGCCAAATGGCACTCTTGACACAAAGTTACTAAGCAACTTTGCAAAGTTGCTCGAGAAACTTTTGCAACTTTTTAAAAAATTGCTCAAATGGAATTTAAGGTGGTTGTAACCACTCATGCTTGGTATATGAGCATGAGAATGATGAATTTCAAAGGCTAATGAAGTTTTGGTTTGAATTTCATAATTTAGAACTTTTTGTACGAATGTGAGGTTATAGTTTCTTATTGTTTGCAGGGTTTCTCTGTGCCTTGTATGGCCTGTACGGATTGATAAGGGTGATCAGATCCCATGATAGAATAGAGTAGAGATTTGACTTCATTCTACATTGATTCTTTTGTTTCTAGGTTAGTATAGTGAGATTTGGCAAGCCTTTCAAGCCACTGATCTGTGAAGCCAATTTGCAGGACCTCCATGCTTGAAATGACTCTAACCTGAGCATCCACCAGTGGAAATGGCTGAAAACATAGGGGATGGAAGGTTATAGGCTTTCATTTTTGTTGTGGCATTAAGATTTCTAGGTTAGGATGGAAGCCCTAAGGCTGACTGTTAGAGACAGGTGAGCCAGGACAGGGTAAAGATTGTCTTGGTTCAAGCACCCATAACCTGGTGGAAGGAACTCAACAGCATGTGTGGATGACCTAATGTGTTCCACTGAAGAATAAAAAGGTGAGAGAAGGTGAAAAGAAGTTTTGAGATCAATTTAGAAGTAATTGGTCAAGACTGGTCCAGAGGCCTAATTAGTAGGCTTAAAACTAGGGCCTACTAGAAAATGGGGTTGTGGGTGTAACTAGGAGTCTAAAATTTGGATTTGGAAAGGGTTAGTGGATACCTTGAATATTTTCAAAGTATTCTATGAGGGTGTTTGGATATTTTGGGAACACTAAGCTAAAAATAGTCAAAATAGACCTATTGGGAATTGAGCCAATTAGGCCTCCTAATGAATTTGATGCTTATGGACTTGGTGGAGTATCTAGAACTGTGTGGAAGGATTCTAAATGAATTTTTAAGAGTCAAGAACTTATTAAAGAGTGGAAGTGATGTGTGAGAAGATCCTAAGCTAGGGTTTGGGGTTCTAGAGAGGAGTTCTAGTGAAGAAGCCTAGTGAATTAAGGGCCTAAATTGGTCTTAGGAGTAGTGAATCTGCTAGAAGTCAACTGTACCTTGGAGGAGAAGTTGATTGAAAGGATCTTGGAGATCCACATTGGGGGAAGATAGCACAAGGAGTAACCATTGGATGGTTAGAAGAGGCTAGAAGCTTGGAGGAAAGACTAGAACCCAAACCCTCTGCATCACTTTTTCTTTAATGTGTTGTTTTAGCTTGATAAACAGAAGATTAAATTCACATGATTTAAATGAATAAACTGCTCTCTTGTAGCAAATTGTTATTACTGACCTATTTTGATAAACTTAGAAGATGGGAAGAATCTATACTAAAGACTTGTGGAAAATTAGTAATTAACTTTATAAAATAGTTAGTGATAAAAATAGGTATGCATAGAACTCTGATTGATAACCCACATCATAGATCTAAGTTGAACTATAGAGAACTTGCTTGTTGTTTGTTCTTAAAAAAACAAAACTGTGACATGATATAGGTGTATTTCCTGTAGCTAATTGTTTTTATATTTGTTTAAATATTGTAGTTTGAGGAACATGGAAATAAACTTTTCATTTTTCAAACTAAATGACATTTTTAGAATTCCAGTAAGTGATCAAATGGTAGAACACAAACAAATTTGATTGAATACTAGGATATCTAACTTATAATTGAAAATTGGAAAACATGTTTGTTTTTTGGTTCATTTAAACTGCGACATGAACTATATGAACTTCCTATAGCTTTAGGGTGTTCATTGTTTGTTCATTTAAACTGCGACATGAGGTATATGAACTTCCTGTAGCATTTGCATAGAAGATTAACTATGCTAAATTATCATTATAAAAGGATAAACTTGAATTTATGTTGTTTTGGTCCTACTTATTTGTACATTTAGAAGAAGATATGATGGGAAAGGGTGCCAAATATGGATAAACAAAGAAGGGTAAAATTATTTTCTTTACCTGCCAGTGGAAATCTGGCTATTAAATGCTTTGGCCTAAGCTATAGAAACACATAATGGATTTTGTGTTGGTTATTTTCATTCTCTCTACTATATCTGTGTTAGTTCTATTTTTACGTATGAGAAAAGTAGTTAGTTTTCAGCTTGCACCAGATTCCTTTCTAATCCATTAGTGCCGAGTTGATAGATTTCTCGAGCAGGGTCAGTGTGCTCTTCATTTCAGGATGAGCCCCTGGGGAGCTAAGCACTTCATGGTTGGGCGGATTAAGCACCTAGATCACATTTTCATCTCAAGATTTGTAGATGGACAGATGCCCGATGGCATAGGAGACAAGAGCATGCATATGGATGATGGATAGTCTGATGGCATTTATATGAATATTTTGTATCATTCGACCTTTGGGTCTTGTATTTTTATTGTATAGGAATTTGTATACCTTGAAGTATGATGTGTGATACTATGGTTGACATCTTTTATGTACATTTATGATGTAGGGTAGGGATGGAGGATCCAATAATGGATGATCCAAGCCTACACTGCTAATTATAACAACAACAAGCACAACGGAATACAACAAGATAATGATTCAAAACATAATTTCATTCAACATGCCCAGTTGTAAGGCCTTCCAAGTTTCAGCCTATTATAATGAAATAACAAAGTATTAGCAAGATCTCACAAGATCTAGGAAACCACTAACTAGTTCAGATCTACAACAAGCAGCCTCTGATAGGAACAACCACCACAAGATCTAAACTTGTACTCACACTTCCAAGCAACCCCTTGCTATCCTAAGCCCGCAGGCCACTAGTTCTGCTACAAGTCCCAAATTCACAAATCTGCTTCTACTTTACTCTTCCTAATGATCTAATGATCATCTACTACTCCTACTCACTACTAAACATCTACCCAAGCGCTCAATATATAGCCAGCTAAGCCACAAGTTGGCCAGTCAGGCTTTTAATTACAATATAGGTCCAGACCAATAAAAGAAACCAAAACTAATGCAAGAATAATCAAAACTTAATGCGCCTTTGGATTTAGGTCCACACATGACCCAATAACATGTCCTTAACCACGCAAGGCCTCATCTCATCACACAGAACCGCACAAGAAGAAACACTCCATGTTTCGCATGAAAATTGTCAGAAAATAGGTCCCCAAGAAAAATGGACATAACTTTTGACTCATAATGAATTAGGAGTTGCACCCTTGGGAAATGGTAGTAATTTAGGTCCTCTTAAAGTCCTTAAGAGTGCAAAGTTTGATTCATTAAGGATCAACATCACCATTGTTAGAGTAATATTTAGTTTGCTTACTAATTAAATCATATTGATTTAATTCGTTAAGTTATTACTCTTTAGTGCTTAAGCTTTCTCTTAGGTGCATTAATAATTAATTCTTTTATTAATTATTAATGTGCAACCTAGCTTTTTTAGGCTTTAGGGTTTTGTTCACTTTTATAGGTTGAACCTTGTAAATACTTTTTCATTTATCTTGAAATACAATTGCTCTCACACCACTAAGATTTTCCAAGCCCTTGCTTTTTGTCTTCTTGGTTTCCTTTCAGCAACAAGTTATTTGCATGCAGGTGTTCTTGGCATTCTATGAATTGGATTTCTCAACTTCTACATGGTATCAGAACTTCCCTGCTGCTGCCTGTTTTGGTATTCTTGAAGCAAGTTTTTTTAGTTCTGGTATTCTTTGTAGGACGTTATTTTTTGTTTCTTTTTTGCCTACAAAAAAGAATTTTTTTTGGAGCACTTTGGGCAAAAACCAACTTCACGGTTGCGTCCAGAAGGCCAAAAACCCCTATTTCCATATAAAACTCGACTTATTTGGTCTCCGAGGCTTCTGGATAAATTTTCTAGCCCATTAGGGTCGTACGACATGAAAAATGAGAATTTTTTTTAAAATCTCAATTTTCATGCCATTCTTGGTGTTTTATGGGGTGTCGCTAGCGCATCGCCAAGGCACCACCACCGCGCCACTACCGCCTAGCCTCCGCGCCAGCCGTCGCGCCACCTGCCGGCACAACAGGTGACGTCACTTACCGAAAAATTTTCCTTGCAGGATTTTTCAAAGTTTTCCGACAATAAAAAAATTTTCAAAATTTTTTTCCAGCGCCCAAACTTTTTCGGTAAGACGGGCCCATGACAGGCAAATGACCGTCAAATTTTATGCTGTGACTGGTTTTTTCCAAAGAGTTCATTTTCAAAGGTGCAGTTGTTTTTTGGCCATAACTTGTGCATACAATGTCCTTTTTTGGCAAACAAAATATCACTGGAAAGGTCTTTCTGAGACAAATGCAATGATGTTGGTTTGGTTTTCTTAATCATTTATTTGAGCTCTCATTTTTGGCATTAAAGTAGAGGCTTTTGTTTCCTCCATCTCTACATCTGGTGTCCAAGTTTTCTCCTCATTTTTTTGTGCTTTCAGTAATTGTTTCTTTGTTGTACGGGGGATAGAATTATATATTGTGAGGGGTGCAATTTCCTTTCTGTAATTTACTTCAAAAAAGACCCTTCTACTTCTGTCTTCTTCTTCTCCCAATGTCGGACCCCTCTGTGCCCGGCTGACACCACATAATTATCACACCTGGAAAGCACACATGACTAGGCTTCTTATGTCACGTGGCTTATGGTCATGTCTGGATGAGAACCAACTTGTCCTGTAGCATCCCTTTGAGATTCTTCAGCACAAAAATAAAATGGATAAAACCATGGGCTTGATTGCATTGAACATCTCCAACAGTCTCCTGTTTCACCTGGAAGGTTTGACCACTCCTAGGGCCATTTGGGGCAAGTTTTCAACCTTGTTTGGTATAGTGAATGAATTCTGGAAGCTTCAACTTGATCCAAAGTTGACCTCTTTGACTCCTTCTGATTTCCCCACTATAGAGGACTTCTTGATGAAGTTCAAGTCTCTGTGTACAGTTTTGCAAGGATGTGGGAAAATCAAGACAGATGATGAGTGTATCTATTTGATACTCTCAAAGTTGTGAGGACAGTATCAGATCTTTTCTTCCACTTTCTACTCCACCATGGATGCTTTGGGTACCATACATGTTATGCCCTCTTTTGAGACTTTCTGTGACAGGTTGACTCGTGAGCAGTCTAAGCTCATTCAGATGGATTCACTTGCAGGTTCACAGTCACAGGCACTTCTTGCCAAGACACCTTAGGATTCAAAGAAGCAGAAGCTGAAGCAGATATCTAATTCCTCTTCTCAGCACTCTATTGGCCCACCATCTTCTTCTAAGAAGGAGAAACAAAAGACTGAGAGCCCTACCTGTTCCTATTGTCAAAAGGGACCTCATGATGAGTCACATTATTTTCAGAAGAGATTTTATGGCTATGAGAAACAGATTGCAGATTTGCAAGCTCTCCTTCAGAAGAACACTATTTCCTCTCCATCCTCTTCCACCTCACAGGGGTCTTCTTTTCAGTCTTCTACCTCATCTTCGACATCTGGACAGGATTTTGGATAGGGTCATGCATTACGGGCTTCTATTGCATCCCCTTCACAAGTCCCTTGGATACTAGATTATGGTGCTTCTCACCATATGGCATCTTCTCTGGAGATCTTCTCATCTATTGAGGCTTCTCCTATTCCTCACATTCTCATGGGGAATAACACTGTTATGACAGTCTATGGGAAAGGTTCAGTATGCATTCAAGATGGCACATTCAATGATGTATTGTATGTTCCATCTATGTCTGCAAACCTTCTCTCGATTTACCAAATTACACACAGTGGATTAGGGAAGACAGTTGAGTTCACATCAGATTCAATCTTTATTCAGGATAGTGTGACAGATGGCATTATTTCCATAGGGATAGTTGATCATTCCACTCGTCTCTACACCTCCTCACACTTTGGTCCCCCATCTCCGTTATCAGAGCACAGCTCTCCTCTTCCGTGAGAGCATCATGTGGGACAGTTAGGTCACTTGAACCTTTGTGTTGTTCTTGAGACCACTTCTATGACTGCCTCACCTCATCTTGTTGGGCTTTCTTCTCTTCAGCATGACTCTTCTTCAGCACTGCCAGACCCTCCAGGACACGCAATCAACACCAAAACTGCAGGAACGGCTCTGACAGAACACTGACAGAAAATAGGTCCCCAAGAAAAATGGTCATAACTTTTTACTCATAATGAATCAGGGCTTGCACCCTTGGGAAATGATAGTACTTTAGGTCCTCTTAAAGTACCTAAGAGTGCAAAGGCTGATTCATTAAGGATCAATAGCACCACATCCCGCAATCAGCTCCAAAACTGTAGGAAAACACTGCTCCGATGACAAGGAAAACAACTCCAACTTTGAAATGGTTCATCCAATATCTCCCAAACCATGCCACCTAAAGAGCTGCAACCTTAGACATATCTTCCAAATACATAAAGGAACAAACTCCTTTTAGCACACATGCTAAAGATCTCCACAGATCATCACAACCCAAAAAATCAGAAAGCTGCCAAAAACAAAGCATTACATCCCTCTGCAAGGGAATTCCAAAATGCTCTTGCATCAGACTACCCAGGTAAATAGAAAGTATGTCCCATACTTTAATCTCAAGAGAATTACTTGCAATCAACTTCATCTTCACCAAAGGCTTCCAATCCCTCAAGGATAAGAGAACAAATCTAAAAATCAACCATTTATGCTTCATCCATTCAAACATAAGGATCACATGAATCTCAACAATCCAATCAGCATACCACTAATCACCACAACCACTATCAACAAAAAGAGTATCCAACTCCCCAACAAGTAGATCCAAAGTTAGATCCACATCAATATGAGATCTCTCATCATCACCATCACATATATGCAACTCATCACAAGACTCATTACTGTCAACCAACAATTCAAGTCCACAACCAGCAAACAAGATCTGCACCATAACACTGAACAAAAGCAAGTCACTGACACCACCATCACAAAGGTGTTCAACAATAGATAACTCATCACCAACATCAGTCTAATCACACCCAACCAAATGCTCTGCAATCTCCATGTTAGACACAACTGACTGAACATGAAAACAAATCTTCTCACCAGCCTCAACATCATGTAAATCTTCACCAACAATAGTCTGATCACACCCAACTAGATGCTCTACAATCTCCATGTCATACACAATCGACTGAACATGAAAAAAAATCTTCTCACCAACCTCAAAAAGGTCAACAATATCATCAGCAACCATAGGTATCTCAGCAACAACCGCAAGTTGCTCTGCAGGTTTCATGTCAGACTCCACCAACTGAGCATCAAAACCAATCTCTTCACCACCAACAATCTCATTGCGCACAACAACAAGTTGCTCTGCAGGTTTCATGTCAGACTCCACCAACTGAGCATCAAAACCAATCTCTTCACCACCAACAATCTCATTGTGCACAACAAGATACTCAACAAGTTCCATGCCAGATCCATCTATCTGCTCATGTGAAGCAATAGACATTTCATCAACTCTAGCCAAGTCATCAAGGACTTCCATAAGCTGTTGTCGTCTCTTCACAACCTTCTTCTTTGTAGTCTTCCTTCTTAATTCCTTTTGTAGGTCTTGCACTTGTTTCTTCAAAGCTCTAAATTCATCTGCATACGCACTAAGGTCCAATCCTCTTGGAGACATCCTTCAAGATCTTCGAAAACCCAAGGCAACAAATCATCAACAAGGTCCTGGTGCAAATAGCCTCAACTCAATTTGCACACTCAAGATCTTTAAGCTTTGATACCACTTGACATAGGGTAGGGATGGAGGATCCAATAATGGATGATCCAAGCCTACACTGCTGATTATAACAACAACAAGCATAGCGGAATACAACAAGATAATGATTCAAAACAAAATTTCATTCAACATGCCCGACTGTAAGGCCTTTTGAGTTTTTGCCTATTACAATGAAATAACAAAGTATCAGCAAGATCTCGCAAGATCTAGGAAACCACTAACTAGTTCAGATCTGCAATAGGCAACCTCTGATAGGAACAACCACCATAGGATCTAAACTTGTACTCACACTTCCAAGCAACCCCTTGCTGTCCTAAGCTTGTAGGCCACTAGTTTTGCTACAAGTACCAGATTCACAAATCTACTTCTACTCTAATCTTTCTAATGATCTAATAATCATCTAATACTCCCACTCACTACTAAACATCTACCCAAGCTCTCAATATATAGCTAGCTAAGCCACAAGTCAGCCAATTAGGCTTTTAATTACAATATAGGTCCAGACCAATAAAAGAAACCAAAACTAATGCAAGAATAATCAAAACTTAATGCGCCTTTGGATTTAGGTCCATGCATGACCCAATAACATGTCCTTAACCACGCAAGACCCCATCTCATCACACAAAACCACTCAAGAAGAAACACTCCACATTTCGCATGAAAATTGCCAGAAAATAGGTCTCGGGGAAAAATGGACATAACTTTTGACTCATAATGAATTAGGAGTTGCGCCATTGGAAAATGGAATTAATTTAGGTCCTCTTAAAGTCCTTAAGAGTGTAAAGTATGATTCATTAAGGATCAACATCGCCACGACACGCAATCAGCACCAAAACTGCAGGAACGACTTTGGTGGAACATTGACAGAAAATAGGTCCCCGAGAAAAACGGTCATAACTTTTTACTCATAATGAATCAGGGCTTGCGCCCTTGGGAAATGATAGTACTTTAGGTCCTCTTAAAGTAACTAAGAGTGCATAGGCTGATTCATTAAGGATCAATGACACCACATCCCGCAATCAGCTCCAAAATTGTAGGAAAACACTGCTCCGACGGCAAGGAAAACAACTCCAACTTTGAAATGGTTCATCCAATATCTCCCAAACCATGCCACCTCAAGAGCTGTGACTTTAGACATATCTTCCACATACATAAAGGAACAAGCTCCTTTTAGCACACATGCTAAAGATCTCCATAGATCATCACAACTTAGAAACTCAGAAAGCTACCAAAAACAAAGCATTACATCCCTTTGCTAGGGAATTCCAAAATGCTCCTGCATCAATTTACTACCTCATGTTAATTTGGATGATTCATGTATCGACAATATGGTCAATTTCTTGTTATTGTACTTTGAGGATATTCGACTTTAGTTCCAAATTATTGAAATTTCTTTATTATGGAAATGGAATATATGTGGAAAAGTCTTTATGTTTAGTAGACTTTGTTTTTGTGTTCAACTTTACAAGTTTCCAGTTGATGAGCTTATATGTACACTTGTGAGATGGATTGGGTCTTTACAAAAGAAGACATTATGGGTTCTTACCTTTGGTTTCTGTTCCTTTTGGTGCAATGAGGATTTCAAGGGGATTCCTTCATCATAAATTAGTAATGATCTCCGCAACTTAAGAAACTTCATGTGTACCAGTGTTTAAAATTTGAATGATAACTCTTGTTGTCAGGCATTACATGACACTTGAATCATAAAATGTGCAATTAATTAGTAATCTAGCTCTCTGGTTATTGAAGGTTGAACAATGGAGATTAAGCTTCCAATAGTTTATTTGGATAAGTTATTCCAAATGATGGACTATTTGCATTTCAGGATTAAATAATCTAATAGTAAAAATATAATAGTTTTGTAAGGTTTGAAATTTAGAATGGAATTGGGCAATCCAAGATTATTTCATTATGAAAAGGTAAAAATAAGTTTGTTTTATGATGTTTTCCATTTAAGGAAAAGTATCATAGATTGTATTTAGAAAGTCAACAAGAGTGGGCGTTATAATATGTAGTTTGTAGCATTGTACAAATGAGGGATGAAGATCTTGATGTTTGTTTTGAATTGAGAAGAGGACTAATAATTTTAATTTCTATTTTTTAATTTTTTAAAGTAAAATAATCATGAAATTTCATGCAAAACAAAGTTAGTTCCTATTGCACTAGTCGTCCCAAAAATTTATATTGATTTATCCCTCTTTCTTGAACATAAAATTTCCAAATAAATAAAGTTATATGTATAATTTTCTTATTTCCTTATATTGCAAACCGTCTCACTTTCTGAACAAATTATATTTCCTATGAATAAGATGCGACTCCTACTTATAATACTATTTCTACAAACTATTTCTTTACATGTATGAGAATAATTACCACATATATTTAGTCCACCACTAGTTAGTTTTATTTTTTTCCTTATTATATTTAAAAATATTCTATAATAAAAATAAGGAAAGAACTGAAAATCTTAACTTGGCGACCACTTAATGTTCCTCTTCAACATTTTTAATATATCTTTTATAATAATTGACCAACACACTCATCCCATTAAATAGAGAAGAGTTAATAAATTACTTATTAAAAAATAAAAATAAAAAACCCAAAAAAGTCACCTTTCCGAATGTTTTTCCCGCAGTTGAATACTTCAGCAAGCAGCAGATTTAGAGAAAGTATTGCCGTAAAAATATTAACTCGAGTTAAGTAAATAACATAAGGTCAGGGTTTGAGTAGGCTAAATATATGTTCTTTCTTCTTGAACTTCTTATTCCTCTGCTGCTCCTTGCAAATATTATTGTATTTACGAGGCCATCTCTCTGAATCCCTCGGGAAATACAGCGTTTCGGCTACGCTGTCTTAAAATCATATGTTTTCACATTTTCACTTCAAAAATTGTATTGGAAACCCATCAATCTGCAAAACAAACGGTAGAGATCGGTGCATTCTAGGGCCCTTATTAGAGAATTTCAGGTAGAGTACATTTTGGATTGCATGTATGATTTTCAAGTGGCTTTTGATGTTTCTGTGAAAGTTTTTTGTGTTTTATTTCATCAAGGATCGTGTGGGCATGAATATATATTACCGGGTGCTTACTGTGTCTGTCTTATATGTCTGCAGGATCGGTGAATTTAAGATTTAAGAATGTTTGGATCCAATCGTATGTATCTCGATCCTTCCAATCCTATTTTAGCAAATTTGGGCAAAATTAGGGCAGCTTAGGGATTAATTTGTACGAGTTTTAGTGGTTTTATATTGGTTTTGTTGAGCAGATGCTTATACTTCAGCTCGATTGCGCATGCATGATGAGTTTAATGATTTCGACATTGATATGATAGCTTTGAATGTATTTTATGCAAAAATAGTATAGTTTCTTTAGTTATTTTAGGTTTTTGAAACATTTAGGGCATGTCAAAAATTAATTTGGATTGGTTTTAGGCGATAGGGAATGTAGCTGTAGTGATTTTTTTTTGTGGCAGATGCTCAGTCTGCAGCTGTGATTAGGAATTTTGTGACCTGGCTATTGGTAGGGTCTTAGGGATACATTTACATTGATTTTATGGATGGGCTTTAAGTAATGTTACATTTTGTTTAAACAATTAGAAAACATTGTGGGTAAATATTTATAGATGGGCAATAGCGTATGTGCTGATGATGATTTTATTTCGTCGGAGTAACAATGCTTAGGCTGCAGTTGTTTTTTGTTTTTTGACATAGGAATTAATTCATGAAACCTTACATGCAAATGATGGTGGGTTTGTTGTGGTAGTTTGTTGGTTTATAAATGGATTCTTGGATGGGGAGTTTATTGATTTGGTTAATTTTACAAGGGGTTTGAGTGAAAATGAATGGACTAGTTGCATTCTTAGTTTGGGGGAAAATTGGTCTGTACCTGGATTATTTTTGGATGGAGAATTTAATGATGTTTTGGTTCTGCTCATGGGTTGCCCTTGATTGTTTTTTCTACTTTTTTATGAACAGCATTTGGGCAGCCTAGCTCCAGTCCCTTTGGGGCACAGCCAGCTTTTGGACAACAAAATACTGCAACTAATAATCCTTTTGCAGCAAGGCCTTTCGGAAGCACAAGTCCTTTTGGTGCACAGACTGGAAGTACATTGTTTGGGGGCAACTCCACTGGCGTTTTTGGAGCAACACCAAGTCCTTCACCATTGGCTACTTCCACACCAGCATTTGGATCTTCATCCACACCAGCATTTGGATCTTCATCTACACCAGCGTTTGGTGCTTCATCCACACCAGCATTTGGCGCTTCATCCACACCAGCATTTGGGGCATCATCTGCGCCTGCTTTTGGTTCGAGCTCTAGTCAATTTGGTGGTATGTTACTTACCGTTTTGATTTTAAAAAGTTTGAGATTTTTTGAATCTAAATTAGGAAGTTCAAAAAGTCTTCCATTTTTTGAATGCACAGTTCTATTCAAACTCTGAGCATATCATGCTTTCTTTTGCATTCAAATTTAGGCCAATGAAATCTCTGAACAACACTTGAATTTAGAATTCTTGTTTTTCTATTAATCCTTGGTTAGGACAAATCCTTTTGGGCGTGTATTTAGATACCAAAGAAAGTACTCGACTTTTGCAGTGCACAGCAATGGTGATTCTTGTTGCAATTAAGGTTAATTTCTAGTTTAACTGTCCTTCACCAACTGTTACATGCTTCATGCTGGTCAATTCTCTACAGACACAATTTTTTTTTATCATCCTATTAAGCATGGATTGCATTTGAGTTTTAGTTTCCCTGGCTGAAAATTAAATGCCTCATGGTTCCTTACACCCTAATCAAAGAGAGGAAGTGGAATAACCTTAAAATGTCATCTTCAATTGTTATGCATTTCTTCACTCCTAACAAAATCCATCAACCCATAGGAATACCCAATTCGTTTATGGGAAGAAGCAGGAACACTAGTAAATATTTGTTTGCAAGTTGTTGATGAAAACTCAGCAGTTTGTATATGGTTTTAATGTTCTTTTACATATGAGCTGAGTATAAAATGAGCAAAACTTTTAGGATGGTAACCTTGTTAGATTCAAGAAACTGTCTTGTCTATGTTTCTTTGCCTACCTAGGATAGGCAACAAAAAACTGTTAGATTCAAGAAACTGTCTTGTCTATGTTTCTTTGCCTACCTAGGATAGGCAACAAAAACTGTCATTAATGTTTGAAATTATGTATTATTTTACCTGCTCACTGCTGTTTAGATGACATAATCAAGGGTCACATAAATCTCCACTAAATTGGAAATTTTCAGTTAGTTAAGCAACTTAAATTAAATGGTTACTCAACTAGATAATTAAAGAAGAAATGATATCTTCAATCTTTGTTTCTTTGAGATTAATACATTATAGAAGTATATTATGTATTGAGTTTGGTGATTAGAAAATAAAAAATTGAAAATTTTCTCCTTGTCAGCAAGACATTTCTTGCCACAAGATTTTGTTTTTTTAAATTGAATAAGATAGTTCACTTTCATAATATTATCAACTTAGGTCTATGTATGTTTCCAAAAGAAGTGGTAATCTGCAGTATTTTCTTTCAGAAGTATTGGTTATTGTAATATAGCTTGTCTTGGAGGAGATAGTTCCTTTACGATATCTGTTTGTCCACAATTTGGTCTTATCTCATATGGCATCAAAATGCGTTTGTGATAACTGGTGATGTAAAATTGCCTTTTCTGATATTTCAATTCTCAATTTGGTTATATAATATTTGTAGAATTCTTGTGATGAAACTCAATATTTTTGTATGTCCTAGAACCTGATAATATGGTCTTTATTTAAAGCTCATTTAAGAATCATACTTTGAGTAAGATTGAAGATCATTAGCCTGAATTAGGTCATTGTATTGTCAATTGATGAACTGTTTTTAAGTTATGATTTTGATTATATTTTGAATCCTTTTGTCTTATGCAGCAACATCTGTATTTGGGCAAAAGCCTGCTTTTGGAGGATTTGGGTCACCAAATCCTGCTCAATCGAGTCCTTTTGGAAGTACGTTTGGTCAAACACAACCAGCTTTTGGTAGTCAACCATTTGGTAGTGCCACTAGTCAACCGGCTTTTGGTTCTACTTCAACTCCTTCATTTGGATTTAGCAACAATTCATCATTTTCTCAATCAACTAATGCTTTTGGGGCAGCATCAACTCCAGCATTTGGGAACAGCCCATCAGCATTTGGTAAGTTTGATTTTTTTGTGTGCTCATTTATGTTGTATTTGATTATATGTCCTGATCTTTGCATGATTCATGTGTGAACCCTTTTTAGCTTTTGGTCTAATTAGGTGGATCTGCAGCATCTATAAGTTTTTATATTCTTATTAATGTAGTAGTGTCGAATGTCAGTCTGTGTACATTTCTAATTCTGGGCTTTTATATGTTATTATAATTCATTGTACAGCTTCTCATTTCTCACTATGCATTGCTCAGGAGTTCAATCTACCACTTCTACGTTTGGCAGCCCAGGTTTTGGGCAAACACAATTTGGTGGACAGCGTGGAGGTACCAGAGTAGCGCCATACACGACCACTAATGAGGCAGATAGTGGCGGCAGCGTCAGTGGGCAGACAACGACGCCTGGAAAACTCCTTTCTATATCAGCTATGCCACAATACAAGGAGAAGAGTCATGAGGAACTAAGATGGGAGGACTATCAATTGGGTGACAAAGGTATATGTCAAGGATTCTGATTATTGTTGTTATTATTTTGTATGGGCTGTTTGCATAAGCCATTCTCAAACTAATCAGTTATCTATTGCAGGTGGGCCAAATCCTGCAAGTCAACAATCTGCAGGTGGTCTGTTTTCTCAGCCAACATCTACCCCCTTTGGCCAGACAACACCATCTGCCTTTGGCCAGACAACACCCTCCGCCTTTGGGCAGATGGCAACATCTGCTTTTGGTCAGACAGGTTCTGCATTTGGGCAGGCATCAGCTGCAAATCCATTTTCTTCTACATCTCCTGGTATTTTTGGAAATAAAACAACAGGATTTGGTTCTTCAGCAGGTGCTGCTTTTAACTCGCCTTTTGGGGCTACCTCCTCATCTAGTCCTTTTGGTACAGTTTCTTCATCTCCATCCCTTTTTGGATCATCAACAACACCAGCCTTTGGAGGGGCATCTTCTGCCTCTCCTTTTGGCACATCGAGTTCCCCAGCATTTGCTGCAACTCCCTTTGGCCAAGCTTCCCAGCCTGCATCTTTGTTTGGTTCAACTCCATCACTAGGGTCAAGTCCTGCTTTTGGATCAAGTACCCCATTTGGAAGTACTCAATCATCTGGACTGTTCCAATCATCTACACCTGCTTTTGGCCAGTCCCAACCAGCCTTTGGGCAGTCCACACCAGGCTTTGGCCAATCCGCACCAGCATTTGGCCAGTCCACACCTGGCTTTGGCCAGTCTGCACCAGCCTTTGGCCAATCCACACCAGGCTTTGGCCAGTCCCAACCAGCATTTGGTCAGTCCACACCAGCGTTTGGCCAATCCACACCAGCATTTGGCCAATCCACGCCACTTTTTGGTCAGAATACCCCTGCCTTTGGACAAACTTCAAATGCTTTTGGCCAGACGACACCTGCTTTTGGAAGTAACTTGTTTTCCAATAGCTCCGCATCAATGATGTCACAGAGCAAACCAGCAGGCCTTACACAGACAACGGTACGTTTGATGGAATTTTTTTGTTTAATTTAGCACAATATATATTTTTTTTCTGCTAGCAACTTTATTCATATATAGTTTTTTGTTGCATGCTTTATGTTTTTGAGCTTCAACTTTATCTATAAATGTGCAATGAATATGATACAGTTCCAATTATGTTTTAATGATTGGTTTTATTTGAATTTGCAGTCTTCCCTTTTTGGTGGATTCCAAAATTCTGCTCCCACACAGGCACAGGGTGGTGCATTTTCCTTCGGAAATTTTGGTCAGCCACAGGCAGCAGGTATGTGGAATTTCAATATGGTGCTTTTCTCAGATGTTTTGTGTAGTTTGATTCTTGTTTCATAGTTATTCATTATTTTTTGGGATTGTGAGATTTGGCATGTCTTTTCTTGTGGATTCTATCAGTTGCTTCTAGCGGTTTTGGTACTGCATCAACTCCAGCCTTTGGACAGACCACCTTTGGACAACCGTGAGATTTAGTGACTTTTGTCTTGCTTGAAATGCTTAGGAAAAACAATCATTAAATTTTTTTTACTTACCTATGTTCTCTTGCTACAGTGCTCAACAGAACATGATGGTTATGGCACCACAGCCAGTTAGTAATCCTTTTGGAACACTCCCACCAATGCCTCAGATGTCTATTGGCCGGACTGCTCCATCTATTCAATATGGAATTTCAAGCATGCCTGTAAGCATGGAATCAATGATTTCAACAGAGTTGTTGCATATATATTATGTTGATTTGATTACTTCATGCATGGCTAAACGATTATGTATGTAGGTCAATGAAAAACCTGCTCAAGTGAGGACGACAACACACCTGTTAACTCCACGGCATATAGCTCCAAGGGCAAGGATCCAGATGCATTCACGAAGATACAATCCAAAAAAGGATGGTCCCAGGGTAAGTAAATATGAACTATTATTACAAATAATTTTGGTTTGCCATTTGATTCTGTATTTTGTTTCTGAATTTTAAATTCAACCTTTTCTATTTTCTGTTGCTGCAACACAGGTATCATTTTTTAGCGATGGTGAAGACACATCAAGCACTCCAAAGGCAGATGCCGTGTTCTTCATCCCCAGGGAAAATCCAAGGGCACTATTTATTCGACAACCTGAGCAGTCTTCTCCTATGTCGCTCAAGCCAGCTGTTAACTTGAAGGAAATGGCTGTGCCTATTAATGATCATGGTTAGGCCTTTTTTCCTATACCTTTTGTGTTGGAATTAGAAGATTCTCTCTGGAATAGTTTAGGGTACTTGAATTACTATTTGTGTTCCATGGGGATGCATCCCAACCCTGAAACCAGTGCCCCTATACATTACATTTCTGAGAGATCAGGATGGCAGGGGATGTCTTTTGGCTGTTCCCAGCTTTTCCCAAAAACCTGAAGTGGCACAGATTGGTAGGAAATATCTGTGAGATGTTTGGTCATCCCAGGGACGGCTAGGGACAACTGAGATGTCCTTCAACCGTCCAGGGGATGTCCAGGTGTTTTGGATGGAAAAGGGGAGTGTTGTATGTTAAACAAAATAAATATTAAATTTATGTGGAAAAATTAAGAAAATATTGCTGTTCTAAATATTGCAGCCCATGTTTGGATTTGAGAAGACTGTCAGGAGAGATTGTGACCTATTGATTGGCGGAGGTGCTTAACTGACGGTCATATTACATAATATAATATCAATCCATAAAAAAGTAGGTTAAGTGCCGTGGTCTCACTGACTGATTGTAAAGTATTTAAGCTCCTCATGAATGTGGTGGAGGGAGAGAAGAAAAGAAGCAGAAAGTGGGGGGCGATTTTCTGTTTAACAGTTTAAAGTTTTGGACCTTTTGGTTGATTTATATTTAAATTTTATGATATTGTGTTTTATTTAATCTTTTATGATTTATTATTAATATTGATTTCATTAACCTGTTTAATTTATAATCTTTAATTTATTATAAGTTTTTGTTTAAGTTACCACATTTGCCTGCTGAAGGCCAAATTCAAGAGTCGATTCTGTCCAAGGTCAGGTATGGTGCGAATTCGGTTGAAATTCATCTGCAGACTGAGAAATTTGCACCAAATTCTGTCATAGGGACCCTGTAGGAATTTGTAACAACTTTGAACGACTTTTGGAATGCCCGTGCGAGCCCGGAAAGAATTTGGGCAAATTTGGGTCGAATTTGTGCAAATGTTGGTTATGTTGACTTTTCAATAAAGGTTTTTTGGCAAATACAACCCTAAAAGTGACTAATACACGCCTTATGATAATACTCACCGCCTATGCATTATAATTTATTGGCTTATCTTCTCACACGGCATTCTTCTCACTGAAAATTTATCTAAATACGCTGCCAACATGACGTATGATAAAATGTGTGATGCTGGGAAAGCTGGGATGGTACAGATTTGGAATTATTTTATGTCCTTTGCACTAACAGAGAGGCAGGATTCTATAATTTACGAAGGTTGTGGTGATTGCATTCATCGATTTTTAAAATAGCTTCCAGAATTTTTGCCTTTAGTGTCTTTAACATTAAAGAATATTATTTTCGCTTTTTAATTTTAAGTTTTTTATAATAATAATAATTAATAATTTGATTTTTAATTTTTATGCTTAAAAAATATCTATAAATACTATACTTGCTTTCTTCAATTTTGTCTTTAGGAAATAATAAATATAATCATAATTTAAATTTTATTTAATTTACAATATATTAATATATCTTATGAACTTTCAATGATGGAAATTGTATTTCTAATTAAAGGTAGTTATTAAAAAATTACATTCAAATTAATAATAATTCTAATAAATCAATTATTAAAAAAGTTCTTATTTTTCTTTTGTTTCAAAGATTTCACAAAAATTCTATGAACTTATTTGCTGCTGCATATATATATATTAAACAAAAATCTTGTATGGAAGAACCCAACCAAAAAACAATTTGGATGAATCCGAATCAGCAACTTAGGTTTTTGTTTATATATTACAGTCGAGATATTTTATATAACTCTGTAGACAAACCTGCCAACTAGATCAGCTATTGGGCGTGCTTAAAATTTGTAGAATTTTGAGCATACTTATATATAAGTTAATAAAAATTACATACATATGCATATATGTAGATATATATACTGCCATCCTCCTGCCCTCCTTAAATGCATGCTCTGCCATCACCACCATCCCTATTGTTGAAATCTTGTGGAAGACAAGACATTTCTTATTTTTTTTTCTGCTATTTAAGTTTGCAATGTGGATTACATCTACTTGTTTATGCTTAAGAGTATTGATTCATTTAGTCTGGCCATCTTGCTGCTTGTGCTATCTGATGCATTTTGTTTGCATTTTCAGGAACTATGGGACAAGATGGTAATGGGACGCGGTTATTTGAAAATGATGCATTTGTACAAGAACCTGAAAGTAACTTTTCTAACCTTAATAGCTAAAGTAATCTTTGGATATAATGTCACAGCTTTTTGCGATTAAATGCAAGGAAGTTTTATATTGAGCTTTTTTCAGCTTTTAGGATTTGTTGTGTTTCCAGATGCCAAAGAAAATTGGCCAGGTGGTGTGGAGGATGCAAACATTCAAAACAATTTGCTGTCGTCAAAGCTAGTTGATGGTGCTGTAAAATCATCTTCCAAGCAGAATGGTTCTAGTGACGAGCATAATCACAGAGGAAATGGTTATATATCATTCTCTGGCCATAGAGCTGGTGAAGCTGCTATTGTTTATGAGCATGGTGCAGACATTGAAGCACTGATGCCCAAACTTAGACATTCTGACTACTATACAGAACCTAAGATACAAGAGCTAGCAGCAAAAGAGCGTGCTGAACCAGGTTATTGCCGCCGGGTCAAGGACTTCGTTGTTGGAAGGAAAGGCTATGGGTCTATTAAGTTCTTTGGAGAAACAGATGTTAGGCGGCTGGATTTGGAGAGTATAATTCAATTTAATAAGTGTGAGGTTCTTGTCTATATGGATGAAAGTAAAAAACCACCTCCAGGACAGGGCCTCAACAAACCGGCAGAGATAACCTTGTTAAATGTTAAATGTGTTGACAAGAAGACAGGTCAGCATTGTACAGAGGGTGCAGAAGTGGAAAAATTTGAGAAAAGGCTGAAAAGAAAAACTGAAGAGCAGGGGGCAGAATTTATGTCATACAATGCCATTAAAGGAGAATGGAAATTCCGTGTGAAACATTTCAGTAAGTATGGTCTTGATGAATCTGGCTTTTTGGAAATGTGGAGAAATTCGAGAGAATGCTCAGTGGAATATCTGAAGAGCAAGACGTGGAATTAATATTGTACAATGGTGTAGTGAAGGAAAATGATGAACTTTCTATGGAGCAAACAGTATGAACAAACTTAACTATTGAGGATCACAAAGGATATGAAGCAAGGATCAACATATTTAGTTTCTGTTGTTATTCTTATATTGTTTCATATAAATGTTTATAGAATGTAGGAATGGCTTCTGAATTACTTGTATGTCTTCTTCTAATAGTTAAGTTGATGTTTCTTGATACACTGCCTCTCTCTGGATTGCTGGGTGAGTGGTGGATTTGTTAGACTGCGTTGTCAAGTTGCATGCACCTTATTTGCTGTGTAAAACTTGAGGCTCAAGAAGGAAGAATTTAGCGCATGCTAATATTTTTACTGCTTTTTGATATAGAATATATATGTTCTTTCACAAAATCATTTGTTATCCAGTGAGAAGTTTTTCTACACGGTTCTTGCTGCTTCCATCAGTTTTTAAGCTGGGCCAGCTGAATTGTCTGATTGAATGGTTAAATTGTTTACTTCTTATTTGTTGCAGAAGTCCTGCAGCTTTTATCATGACGTAATACAATGAAGAAAGAACTGAGCCTTTTGGCGCTTCAGCTGGACTAGTCATTAATACATGATTTTTTGTTGAAGTTTGAATTTTGGCTAGCTTCACCCTAGGTGGGGTAGAATAGAGCAGTGCATAGTATAATTCATATATAGAATGCATAGAATGTAAATGTATTTTCAAAGTAAAAATCAATTAGTTTGTGAAATACTATTAACTTGTCATACAATTTTCTCAAAATTATGTAATCCAATTTCACAATTTCCCTATGATTGCATTGTTTGTTTATTGTTCTCTATCAAGGAAATGGTTAAATTGCTTGCATCAATTAACTATGCTTTTGAGTTCATGGTTATGATATATTAGTGGAGCTTTATGATAACATAAGTGGAATTGTTAATGTAAGGCATTAACATAGTAAAATCCACTAATTTGATATAATTTATTTATGATCTCTTGTTTGGCTCTATGGCCTTAGAACAGGCACCGATCTATTATGTGGTTCAATACATTCTTAGAAACATTCAAAGAATTAAACTGTAGCTTGTATCATGACGGTAATATTATGAAGAAAGAACTGAGCCTTTTGGCGCTTCAGCTGGACTAGTCATTAATGCATGGTTTTTTTTTGAAGTTTGAATTTTGGCTAGCTTCACCCTAGGTGGGGTAGAATAGAATAGTGCATAGTATAATTCATAGATAGAATGCATAGAATGTAAATGTATTTTCACAGTAAAAATCAATTAGTTTGTGAAATGCCATCAAAACAACTTGTCATACAATTTTCTCAAAATTATGTAATCCAATTTCACAATTTCCCTGTGATTGCATTGTTTGTTTATTGTTCTCTATCAAGGAAAGGGTTAAATTGCTTGCATCAATTAACTATGATTTTGAGTTCATGGTTATGATCTATTAGTAGAGCTTTATGATAACATAAGTGGAATTGTTAATGTACGACATTAACATAGTAAGATCCACTAATTTGATATAATTTGTTGATATAATTTATTTATGATCTCTTGTTTGGCCCTATGCCTTGGATTAGGCGTTCTATGTTGTTTATTGTAGGGTTAGATTAAGTTTTGTTGTCAATTGTAGCATAAATGATAATTAGCCAAGGATATAGCCAATTCTAGGTTGGATCATGAATGCTTTGGTTAGATTCCATTAAGAATCATTTTCTTAGTGTGTAATATATGCAACAATTTGTATTAGATCCTTAGCTATTGTAAGGTCTACCCTCCTAGGTCTTGCAAAGCTTGTAGTACAAGGGATCTCAACCTTTGGTTGAGTCTTGTTCAAAAGCCACTGACCTAGAAATCTATTGATTGAAATTGGCTATCTCATTGGAATTTCTTGACAATTAGTTGGAACATCCAACAAAAGGCTTATGACCCAACTATGCCTCCATAGGAATTTTATAAAAAAAGGTTGATGTAGGAGACTTGTTAATCAAGTAGCAAGTAGTGACAACAACTTCAATCAAATACTTTTGTTCTAGGCCAACACCACTAAGCATACTCCTAGCCTTATCCATCAACCTTCTATTCATCCTTTCTATAAATCCTTTTTGTTGTGGGTGATATGAATTTGTCTTCTATCTATGAATGCCACAATCTGTAGAATATACTAAAATCATTAGAAAAAAAATTCACTACCATTATCAATCCTCAAACATTTTATTTCTTTTTGGTCGATAATTCAACCATTGCTTTAAATTCTTTAAATTGATTGAAATTCATATTTACTCTTTAGAAAATATAACCATGCCCTTCTATTATAAAATAATAATAATTAAAACATGATATGTAGATTTTACAACGAAAGTAACATCTATACGATCCAAAGTAATGAGAATCGGAATCGGCAAGGCCGAATCGAATCGCTAATCGGCCATGAATCGGAATCGAATCGGCCATGAATCGACAAATTGAAAAAACCCTAGATTTTAACAATTTAAAAAACCGCCGAGCCAATTCAACGGTTCATAAAAAATTGGCAAGAGTGAATCGAATTACCAAACCGACAATTTTGGCGATTCACTGGCGATTCTCGTTTCTATGATATGATCAAAGACATCAGAATGAATAAGATCCAACACACCACAATAATTATGAGAATTTTAGTAGAACTAAATGTGATTTTATTTTCCATTAACTAAGGTCAAGAATTATAAGCATTGAAAGCTTTAATAAGGTTTTTTATTTTTCAAGGTCCTTATACCCTTCTCCCTAATTTGGCCCGTCTTTGGTGCCATAACATTGTCTTATATGTAGGTAGTTTTAATTTAGAATAAAAATCACCCTTAAGTACCCAAAATCCATGACTGTCTGCTAAAGGTGTAACCTTCACCTTTTCAAAAAATGTATCCACAAATTGTCTTCATAAAAGCACTATTACACTCAGTAGTGTTTGCACCTAGCTTAAATAATGTGCCAATTCTAACACCTCTGACAATAACCATAGCACCTCTAACCATTTTGCATTTGCATAAAAAAAGACTATCTACTTACCAAAATCTATTAGATTACTCAAAAATGACAAATTTCCTTTAAGTCTAAGGAGATGCAACACACCATTAATCCTTCTTATTCTACCACAAGGAAACTTGATTCTAACTTTACAACAACCAACAATATGTAAATGAGAATCATCACCTATGTACACCTTGTCTCTGTCAAATTCTTCATATTCGAAAAATCAAGATTTATTAGAGATCATATGAAAAGATGCACTTGAGTAAATTAACCATGCATCATTACTTGCGTGATTGGCCAAAGCTACATTGAATATATCACCATCTTTCTTCTTAGACTTGTAATGCCTCGCTAGGGAACCCAAGAGATATTAACCTAAAACATGTTACTAAGTTTACAAAATAATTTTTTTCTTAAAAGCTTACAAATAGTATTGGATAACAAAGTGGTGGAGTAGGCTGGCCCTGTGTTGTCTCCTCTTCCTCCCGTCTCTGATGTTGGTGCCGAGGGTGCTGTTGTCCCTCCTTCAGCTTGTGTGAGGACGCCCCCCGCGTCTGCGGTGTCCCCCCTGCCTGCTGGAGCTGACTCTGTTCCTCCTGGTTCTTTAGCAAGGCCTACCTCTGGTTCTGTCCTTGTTGGTCCTTCTGCAGGCTCTGTCCCTCTCCCTGGCCCTGGCTCTCCACTTGCTGCCTTAGGGAAGGTTTCAACCCCTTTTGGGGGCTGTGTTTCTTCTGGTTTGGATTCATTGGCATGGCAGAAAGCTGCTGCTATGGTTGAAGATGGTTGGATCAAGGTAAAAGGAAAACATTCTAAGTGATCTTCGCCCTCTTTCGACATGACCCTTCGTTCCCATCAAAAGGGGGCTAAAGGAAAATCCCAATTTTTTGGGATTTTCTTTTGGTTGGGTTCTTTCGAGGCCTTGCCCGAGTTGTCTGCTCCAGGTTGCGGGAGCCTATTGGAAAAACCCTCGTATTGGTCTTGACCAGTTTCGTCTAAGTGGGTTGTCCTTGAATATCTTTTGTGACCTTCTTGTAAAGGGTTTCAGGTCCCTTCAAAACTTGTTTTCCACAATAAAAAACAAAGTGGAAGTAAAACATAAAGTCTCTACACACTAGTCACAAAATCAGTCCTCCAGCCTCTGGTGCCTCCATCCTCCAGTTGATTGCTACTTACCTAGAAAATTTGACTTTTGAGGCTCATATTATCACTTAGGAAGAAAGAATATTCATCTCCCCCATATGTGAACTTCATACAAGGATTGTCGGGTACCATTGATCATGCGCTCCAATTGACACAAATTATTTTATTATATTTTCTTTTATTTTTAACACTTTTAGATTCACATACTTTGATGACAAAAAATATTAACTCTAGAAAAAGGATCCTATTCTAAAATGGCTCAATTCTTTTTGACACTTTTAACTTTTCACAAACTTTGACTACATAGAATATCTTTATAAAAACTTATAATGACGACCTATCATTATGAAACTTAGAAAAAAATTAACTTCTATGACCTTTTGGTAACAATTATGACCCTTTATTGAGGATTCCCAGTATCTATAGCTGCTCAAACCTATATATTGCAGTCCATGCTGGAAAAGTATCATTGGCCTCCTCATTGCCAATAACTCCTCTTTTAGATTGTCAACAAGGCGTATGCCTAGATATCATATCACAATAAGAAGTAGTGGCCTACACAACTCTCCATGAGTTAGTTTCATCATCATTGGCTTTTCATCCTTCAAATATTTGATAGCTTTAGAATAACGATCACACCTAGTGGATATGCTAAAAAGAAGAAGAGACCCACAATATGATGGAACCCACAACCTAGATTTAGAGCTCAATTGAAAACAAAACATAGATGATCAAGGTTCACACAATACATGTGTGTTCGCATCGTAACATAAATATAATCCAAGGCACAAGAGATGATTTGACCATCTAATCAACAAGTGGCCAAATTTGAATCACAATCTCAAAGCACTAGAAATGGAAACATCGACTCAAAACTACTCAGTGAATCTCCACAAAGAACTCTATATATTTAGTAAGGGCTTCCAAACGATTAACAAGACATTTGTAGTCCAAGCATCTAGGAACCATGTCTAGAAAGAAAGGTGCAAAGGTAGGTCCATGACAAGCACCTTAACTCCAACCTTCGACATATCATTATGTATATAGTCGAATGTGGACCTCAAATCCAACTACACACGCAACATGGTCATTACTCACATGATCGAATTACAAGAGAGAGTATGAATTACTCAATCTGAAATTCCCTAGTCACTATCAAAATCCTCAAGAAATTTTAACGGAGCCCTATTTAGACTATGTGAATGAAAGCAAGAAACAAACACAACATTTTAGCAATTCTTTGACTATCGTCCTGCAATCAAACCATTAGTATGTTTAAGTTCTTCGGCAAACGCCCTGCAAAAAATTGTTACGCTACGAAAATAACAGAGAAATAATAAATAACAGCAAACAGGAAACTGTCAGAACACTGAAACAGGAAAGACATAAACTGAGAAAATTGAAACACTGTATCCAGTCTCGCGCGAGGAAGTACTCCACGACGCATGAGAAAGTGCAGGATGCCGCGCGAAGGCGCAAAAGATCGCGCGAGAAAGTGCTACAGTGAGCGAAATCTCACGCGGGATGCTCTAAATTCTCGCGCGAAGATCCATACACAGACAGTACAGATGCACGACAGAGCTTGAATTCCTGTCAGAAAAAAAATGAGAATGAGGCCAGAAATCAAATTTTCTACCCCATGGTGGGCACCAAAATGTATATAGTCAAATGTGGACCTCAAATCCAACTACACACGCAACATGGTCATTACTCACATGATCGAATTACAAGAGAGAGTATGAATTGCTCAATCTGAAATTCATTGTGAAGCGACCTGTTGCCTCCTGTGTAGATGGGGTGTTTAATTACTCTCAGATTGGAGAGCCAACAATCATAAGACCAATCCTACAATGGAGGATTTAAAAGCTATGAAGACAATCAAATTGAAATTAATCTAGAATGAGTGCAATTTAGTCTAAAATGCTTTGAAGGAAATATGATATTAATCTAAATAGCTTTGAAAGAAATATGAAGTGCAAATTTACTCTAAAGAACTTGAAATAAGAAATTAGATTAAGCTATGAGCAAAATAAGCAAACTAAATGCAATGAAGATGCAATATTAAACTAAATGAAATTAATCTAAAATATGCAATGAAAGCTTTGAAAGAATGAAATTGAGACAAAAAAATGCTATAGTTTAGTTACTCAAAAATTGCCCTCTTGAATGAAGAAATGAGGCTCATTAAATAGAAAAGCCTGAGAAGAGAATGAAGGGGTTCTTGATTTGAAACTCCTGACCCTTCGTTTCCATTTGAGACAAAAAAGCATTGAATTACTTAATTAAAAAAATAGAATTTGCCACATAGGGGACTTTTCGAATATCTTGAATTATTAATTAAAAAATGAGTGTCCATTCAAATAACAAGTAATTATTAATTCCTTTTTTATGGGTAATTAGGTAAAGGGGGTAGATTTTAATTTAATTCCAAGTACTTAGGACTTTAGGATTAAATTAATTTATCATAGGGCTAATTTAGCTAATAAAAGTCGAAGAATTTAAGAATTAATTTTAATATTTGATTAGTGCAATTAGGGTTTTTGCAATTGACATCAAGTTGAATTAAGTCAGGTAAGAGAGAGAAAATTGCCTAGGAAACTAGGACTTTGGAGATGTAAAATTGACAAAAATGCACTGAAATTAGTTGAAATTAATAGGTGCCAATTTTAGGGTATTACATTTGCCCCTCTTTGAATTGATGTGCGAGCAGTGCGTTGATTCAAAGAATAGTCTGATGTAACAGATGACGAGAATTTCAGAAGTCTAGGTTAGATTGCCAAGACACCGAATAGATCAAAGCATGATTTTCCGAAGTCTAATTTAGATTGCGAAGACAACGGTCTTGAGAGAAGACGAGAATCAAGGTTAGGTTGCCCTAATGCCCAGAATGAGATTCAAATGCAAACTTAGGACTGTCTCCAGAATCAGGGTTAGATTGCCCCAATATGAAGCTTAGCCCTCCGAGACCCGGGTTAGATTGCCCAGATAACGGTCTAAGAGAGATTTCGAGAGCCATCTTCAGAACAAAGCTTGACTCCTAGGAATTAGGGTTAGATTGCCCCAATACCTAAAATATTTCGAGAACCATTTCCAAAATGAAGCTTGATTCTCGAGGATCCGAGTTAGGTTGCTCAGATACCTAAAAAGATAGATGACTAGATAGCAAGATGTGAGTCACCAAGATGCCCCGAGTAATGAGAACTGATGATTTAGATCAGACTAATTCAAGAATTGATTCGACAAGATTCAAATGATGCAATCATCCTGCCCCTCGGGAGTGAAATCGAAAGATGACATAAGAGAGATGATTGACAACAAGAGGGTGTAGAGCAGAAATAATTAGACTAGATTTGAGAAGCTGCAGAAGCAAATCAGAGCAAAGCAGAGGTCTTGTTGACCAAGTTTGACCATGGTTGACCAAATTTGACTAGAGTTGACTTTGATGAAAAGAGCAAAGATCTTGAGAACATGATGCAAAGATGAAGGTCTGGCAGGAAGATGATGCTAGAAGGCTGACTGCACAAGCGTCCGATCCCAAAGGGTCCTAGAATTTAAAATGTGATTTCGAGCTATCTAGAGATGTCAGATTTTGATTTCGATCTCGAAAATGGATTAAGATTAGTCGATTTAGCCAAGGGTGCAATTTTCATGCAAAACGGAGCACTTTTGAAAATTAGGTCAAAAGCTATATAAGGCCCGAAGGGGTCATTTTCAATCAGGGAAAACTTTAAGAAACCCCCTCCCTAGAAAAAGTATAAAATCCTGGTGAATCCTACATTATTTTGGGTAAAAATAATAATATTGTTGGCGAATTTTTTTAATTTGAAAGGAAAAATATTATTTGTACTGGCGATTTTTTTTCAATTATATGAAAATTCTATAAAATATTGGCGAATCCTTCATTATTGAAGAAAATCACGATGACAAAAACCTATACCTAGAAATCATCATTATTTGACAGGGGCGCTCCCTGTCGTGGTACAAGGCGGGGTCGAGGGGCAGCGCCCCCACGGGGGTTTACAGGGGCAGCGCCCCCGGAAGCTAAAATGACTTTTATTATTTTATGAAGGTACTTTGAGTTAATTTTACATCTCCTGACAAGAGATAACCCTACTTTTTGTAACCGTTTGATGATTTGAGATCAATGGCAGGAATTCTATTTCGGGCCAAACTTTTAAAGGACACAACCATTCCTCTGAAAGTCTTCGGAATAGAGACGTGTCAGTCTATTTCGGACCAAAGTTTTAAAAGCCATAACGTTTCATTGAAAGTCTCTGAAATAGAGACACATGTCAAATCTTTGTACTTCACCCATACTCTAACTTAATTTTTCACTGCATATTGGCGAATATGACCATCGATTAAGACAAGCTTAGGAAATTGTAGGTGAAAATATTAAATTTATTATGTGGAAAAATTAATTTGATTGGCGAAGTCATCGCTGAAATAAAAATAATTCCATGTCACTGTTGGCAATTTGCCAATGCATGGGACCCAATTTTTATAAAGTGCGGGCGACGTGGCCACCCCGAAATTTTGATTTTTTTCACCAAATTTTGGGTCCCCGATGAGTGAAATTCACCAATTGGCGAATATTCACCACTAAAATTATCCCTGTTTTCAATTCATTATTCACCTTCATCTTCTTGTGATTTCTGAGCTCTGAGAGAGAAAATGGAGGGTCTTCCACTGCATATGCATAGATTTGAGCACTCCCGACGACACGCCCGGCCTGCGGAGTATGACGCACCTGTAAGTAGTCGATAAACCTTCTTGCTTTCAATTTGTACTACTTTTTAAGGTCAATTTAGGGTAGATTTGACAGTTTTAGGAGCGTGTTCTTCCAATCTTGTGCAAGGAAGTAGTTTCCTTGTGCCAGCCTAGGTCGCCCTTCACACGAGGAAGTAGTTTCCTCACGCCAATTGGGGTTTCTTTGCGCGGGCTCTATTTGGAAGCTCGTGCGAGCTGAAAGGGGGTCCCGCGCGAGATTGTAGCAGCTCGCGCAGGGTTGAGTTCTCTCTTGCGCGAGAAAATAGTTTCCTCGCGTGACAAACTACTACAGAATTTGAATTCCTTTGCCAAAATTTGTCAAGTTTGCGTAAAATCAGCCAAGTAGAGCATCACAGAGTCATGTCTAGGATAGATGTCTTGTTGCATTTACTGTTGTTCTGATGAAAACCATCATGTCTAGATACTGATCCAAATGTCATCGCTTGCTTTGCAGGTTGACTTCCCCGATGTTGCCTTCAGGACACACCATCCCGTCATCACCACACTAGTTCAGAGATTGACGGATGCAGAGAGTGCACATATTGATGCTCTTGGTCTAGGATACTTGCGTGATCTACCTGACATTTGGGTAAATCACGGTCTTCTTGGTGCACTCGTAGAGCATTTCCATTCGGAGACGAACACATTTCATTTTTCGATGGGGGAGATGACTGTGACTCCTGAGGATGTATATAGGATCCTGCGGATACCAGTTCATGGTGCTCGAGTAGAGTATGAGACGCAGCCGAGGTAGGGTACATTAGCCTTGAGAGCTATATTCCAGGATGATCTAGTGATGAGTCGGGCCATCTCCTGGGATGATTTGATCAGTAGGTACAATGACGCTCATCCATTTTTCGTTGTTCTTGTGATGTTCCTGAGCTGTTACCTTGTTTCGGATCGAGGTCAGCATGGTCTAGAGTGCGGTTGGGGCACGATGTTGCGGAGGATGTTGGAGCGACTGGCCGTTAGGTTTGGATGGGGTGAGTGCATGCTAGCCCACATGTATCATGAGATGCATGAGATAGTTTATCGGAGTGCGAGGACGATGGTGGCATGAGTCTTCATTTTGCAGATCTGGGCCTGGGAGCATCTCCCCATTTGCAGGCCGATATTCCATGACATATGGCAGCATCTTGAGCCATATATTTATAGATATGTAGGTCAGATGACCTAGCCCCTATTGGGTAAGACAAAGTAGTGGAGAGGACAATTGGACGACATGGCAGTTGTAGTATGGAGACCGTGGGTGGCTATGGAGCCATGGGATGATGCTCGTCGGGAGCTTTCACACATGTTTGTATCACATCCACTGATTGGATGGAGCATCACCATCATTGAGAGGTTCCTTGTTACCTGTTAGCTTGTGGTGACTAATCAGGAAAGTACTGTACACTTTTCCTCCCGACCTCGCCGGGGTTCCGGGCCGGGCCGAGCCCCGAGCGGGGGTTTGGGGGCGGCAGCCCCCAAGAGCAGGGGTTCGGGGGCGCAGCCCCCGAGGAAATTTTTTTTGAGGCCGACTACTTTTTTCGGTTATTTGGGCCGACTACTTATAACTCATTCTAACCCTAAAGCGGGAAAATATTGTATAATATGGCTTAGGGTTAGGGATTTTTACAATGTATGATTTTAGTACTTGCGGCAAAATTGAGCTGTAAGGGATTACGGATTGTAATCAGGTTGTAATCACTGGATAATAATAATATTGGACTCGCTGTTGGTGGACGTAGCCCAGGGATTGGGTGAACCACGTTAAATCTGTGTGCCATTGTGTTCTATTCTGTGTGGTTTATTATTTTCTGATATTAGTTATATTTGCACATAATTGTTATTTCTGCCTTGTTAATCCTAACATTACCCACGTCTTGCGCCAGTTTGGTAGGCAGCAGAACATATCACAGGAGTATTGCCCCTACACCCGCTTCTCCGATGAGGAGAAGAAAGGGTGGCATGCGAGATTAGACCCTGGACAATGTGCAATTGAGGCACGCATACCAGCTGTACGATGGGACTACATGGTGGGGGTCACCAATGCAGGGGTGACTCCTGCATACATAGATCACTGGATTGCATATCCTCATCTGAGGTTTACAGATCCAGTTGGTGCGGGAGCTCAGCAACAGCCTGCACAACAGCAGCAAGCACAAGACCAGCAGGCACTAGCCCAGTAGCCACCAATCCAGCAGCCTGTACAGCAGCAAGGACAACAACAACATAGAGTATTGAGACCCCGAGTAGGGCAGATTAGCATCCCTGCTAGGATGATGGGTTCAGATGTGGGTGCTGGGAGCAGTGGGGCCCAACAGAGGTCCACCAGGCAATGGATGGGAGGTTCATCACAGTAGGCTCCTCCGGATGATGATACAGACATGCCTGATATTCCAGCAGGAGCTGGGACACCTCAGCTGCATGAGGCTCTCAGGAAGAGCCGTGAGAGGGTACGACAGTTACAGCGAGAGCGGGATGATTACCACACCTGACTCATTCGAGAGGAGACCTATGTAGCTGATCGAGATGCTGAGATCAGACAGCTGCGAGATGAGCTGGCACGGTCGAGGATCGAGACCAGATATGAGGCTTCTCAGGCAGCATATTACTATGCAGCTTATTGCAGGGTTGTTCCAGATCTGTCGGAGTAGGTACCACCATTCACTAATTACGCTGGAGCTCCACAAGCACCTCCACCAGTACCTCCACAGGCACCACCACGGGCACCACAGCAGCAGGCACCACAGGCACCCCCTCAAGCACCTCCTCAGGCATCTCCTCAGTAGCAGGCACCTCCACAGCGGCCGATGCCCCTACCTCAGAGACCATTGCCACCACCTCCTCTAGGTGGTGCGGGACCTAGCTAGTCCATTTTGATATATTTGTACATAGTAGCCCATTTTTGATACTGTGCTCGAGTAGCACCTCCTCTTTTGTACATGACATTATTTGATATATATATATATATATATATGAGATCAACAGTTTGATATCATTGTACTTGCGGTTATATTGCTTTGATATTGATGTTTATGAGATGTTTTTATATGCTTAGATGCATGACTAGAAATGTATGAAATGCACATGCTTTATTTTATGAATATGCACATGATTTCCTTTTTCTATGATTATGCAATGTGAAATGCAGTGATAGATGGATAGAATGTATGCATATATGTAATATATGATTTGAGTTATGCTTATAATGGATGCACATGTAAATGAATATGCAAATGAATTTATGAATGCAAATGGAAATGAAATGAAAATGCAATGGATATGCAATGTATATGGTACTAATCATCTCATGCAAGATTGTCGCAATATATGACAGGTACTAATCGAAAAGATATGCGCGTCGAAGATCGAGATCGAGGACTGGACACTTGTGCAGCCAAGATGAAACTAGGACAAAAGATGAGAATCTCTGATGAACAAAAAGCAATCAAGAGAGTAACAAGATATCGTCTCAAATCCAAGCTTAACATGCAAATGCAAGCCTAAACTAAAATACAAGCCTAGAATGAAAATGCAAGCCCTAGGACTTGGTTGTTGGACTCACCATATTTATCATCATCGAGTTTGTTTAAGCACGGGACGATTGTAAGATGTCATACAATCCTCACTAACATTGCAATTATGAGAATATGAATATGACATAAGTCTTAGATTTGTCGGAATGAGGTGTAAGTATTAAGGCACAAGAAGCCAGAATGACCTGAACACCTATTCCTTTTGATTTAGCAAGTTAACATAAGCATCAAAGCACAATTGCTAAAATGACCTGAATGTTGCTTGTGAACAAACACACCAGACATGCGAGAGTTCCTTCTTTTTCCAAAGAGTGCTCGCAGTGACCCTTATGTTCACTTAGCAGGATGAGTGTTAGCAATTTTACTTGTAGCAAAAAGAAGTCACTCAAAACAGACAAGGAGAAGAACCAACCCCACCAAAGCGTCCATATAAAAGGAGCCGAGGTATGCATGGACATCCAATATGAGATGAAGGCTCTTATAGACAGACACCCCTCTTAGATAAATTCTTTGGATCATTGGAACTAAACCAGCAAACAAAAAGCAAAAGGAAAGATCATGGCCCCAGTCTTCGCGTTTCTCAGTCAAGAAAGACGTCTTAGATTCGCTCGAGGAGAAATGATAAAGCAAACAAACAAACAAGCAAAGGAAAGGCTCAACATTCTTCAAAGGAACACAAAATCAGTTTTCAGTTTTAGTTTATGTTTGTGTTCAAGCGGATTAAAGTCAAATTAGAAGCGAACAACATTTGAAGCCTCGACGGGATAGCGATAGCAGGCAGATGCAGGGAGAACCACTGGTGACCATCGCGAGAGATAAAGTCTCAAAAAGATATCAGAGCGCAAACCAAGTATCAGCAAGTGAACGCAGTGAGAACCACTGGTGACTGATATAAGAGAGATTCTCGCAAGAGAGAATAAAACGTGAGCGAAACATCAGCAGGCAAACGCAGTGAGGACCACTGGTGACTGATGTAAGGAAGAGATCCCAAAAGAGAAAGGTTCGAACGAGAGCTAAGTATCAGTAGGCAGACACAGTGAGAACCACTGACGATCGATACACGAGAGATCCTTAAGGAGAGAAATCTCAAAAGTAGCTAGGCATCAGTAGGCAGACACAGTGAGAACCGCTGGTGACCGATGCACAAACAAAACTTCTGAAAGCGATAGGACAATGCCCCCTAGACCAGGAAGGTGCCCCTAAGTATGAACCAATTCCAATCCATGAAGAGTAGAGGAAAATCTCGAAGACAACTGAAAGCAAGTGCATGAGCTAGCAATCCAAAGTGGGAAACAAACTAAAGCAGGAAACAAACTGAAGCAGGAAAGTAGGAAAGCAAACTAAAGCGAGAAACTAAGAGCCAAGTGATGTTGAGATGAGATGTAGCTTCAGGAAACAAGAGGCGCTTGTTTACTAGGTTTTCACCATCTTGGCAGAGATTTTATTTTTGCTACCATGACGCTTGTTTACCAGGTTTTCATCAATGACACATTTTCTTCTTTTTTCAATTTTTTTGTACTTTTTCTTTTTTTGATTTTTTTTGTATTTTTGAATATTTCATTTGTTTGTATTTTTTATTTTTTTCACTTTTTTTTGTATTTTTTCAATTTTCAATTTTTATTATTATTATCAAGGCGCCTGTTTACTAGGTTTTCACCAAGATAATAGATACATCAAAGTGCCTGTTTACCAGGTTTTCACTAAGATGATCATTTTTTTAGGACATTTTGCAATTTTTAGGATTTTTTGCAAATATACCATTTTTTTGAATTTTTTTAGGACCAATAAGTATGTACATGAGCATACATAGAATGCCTCAACTATAGAATTTCTTCAAGTGAAGAGCGTTGATAGGCTCTTTGAGCTGTTCTCCTTCAGTAGTAATCTCTAAGAACATAATATCTTGTAGTAGTAGTCAGTTGAGAAGTTGTAGAATCAGAACTAGTAGTATCCAACTGTCGAGAGATCCATAGTCAAGGAAAGATCACTTAAGTGAGACCCACAAATATCCTCGTGGACACATCTTAACTCTTTGTCAGATTTCCCACACTTTAAACACTTAGGAAAAGTACGTTCTAGATTTCTCTTAGTCATGTCATTAGAGATGAGGAGATGCTGATATGCACTTTAGGAAAAGGAAAGATGGAGTGAAGAGGGTAAAATATGAGAGGTAAGGGTGAATGGAATGGAGGGAAGTATGAGAATTTTGGAAGCTCGAATGGCAACTTTGATTTTCCTTTTGGAATCCACATAGCTTTTGATTTTTTTCTCTTTTCTTCTTTATGTTGAGGTGCTTTTAATGACAACGCTTGTAAGATGGATTTCGAGATCCATTTTTGCTTTTGATTGTCTTCTTCTTTTTGAGGATCTTTGTGGTCTTTTGAACACCTCTATTGCTTTTCTTTCTTTGTAGTCACATGTCAATTAGATGGGACATGGTGACCTTGAGATATAAGTGGATTCTTATTATTTTTGTTTTTATGTTGCACATCCAAGTTACTTCCAAAAGACTTGGGAATGGTGGATGAAAGAGGCTTGTATGACTGGTTTAGGTGGAGAGATGGAAATGGAAAGTAGACGAGCCACTTATCTTAGGGAAGAGGGGGAGGATGAGTAGTCAAAGGGATGGGCTCAAGTGCAAAGATATCAACATCATCCTCATCGTTCATGAATGAATCAGATAGATCAAGAAAGTGATCTTCCATAGAACATTGTTGATTGTGAGTTGTCCTAGAAGAATCAGATAAGCTTGGAGGAATATTATGTGAGCTTAACCAAGATAACCTATTCCGAGAGTTAGGTCCCCTTTCAGGTGGAAATAATAAGTGAATAGGAACCATTTCAGTTCTGGATCTACCAAGTTTCCACGAAGTTGTAACAAGATGGGGTCTTACATACCCATGATTTGCTGGAGCAGTAGAAGTATAGCTTGGAGTAGATGGCCTAGGAGCCATAGGAATGATCTCCATAGAAGGGTGAAAAGGATCATCATCAGCAACATATTTGTGTGTAGCATCAATTGGTATCTTTGTAGTAGCATTTGACATGTAATCAGCTAGAGATATAGTAGGCGGTAGATTTTCTTCATCGCTATTATCTGTCACAGGAAATGTTTCTTCAACAACAAGACTTTTATCAGTAGCAGAAGTGGTGGAGCAATCTAGAATAGGTATACCCCGAGGTATACCCAACATAAGGGAGATGCCAAATAGTTGCCCCCAATCAATATGTGTGCCATTAGAGTCAGTAGTAGTAGGAGTCTGTTCAGTAAAGTGTATAAAATCCTCCTTATGAGGACCAGGATCATGTTCTTGAAGTAGATAGTCAGAATCAGAATGTTGAATATTCAAGAGTCCTTCATGTGTCATAGGTTGGATTTTTGTGTCTTCATTATTTGAGCCCTTGCATGAATGAAAGTTGCAGCTAGGTTGGTCAAGTTTATGCTCCTGATATCCAATACCAAATCTATCTTGAGAGGGCCTCTCACAAGAATACAAAGATGGAGGAAGAGCCGTCAGTGACAAGATGGACTCAATCTGATATTCCCCCATGCCAATATCTTTGATCTGTAGGGTCTTTTCTATCTCTTTGAGTTTAGCATCATAAGATTCTATAAATTCACCGTTGGTCGGGAAAAAGATATCACTAGATTCTGTGATCATTTTGCAAGTGAGTAGGGGATCATTATGTGGATGGCTCAGGGAATGATCACTTTCTTCAGAAAAGGACAAATAATGAGGCGAGGTCAAATGACCCACCATAGATTGAAACCAGTTGAGATTGAGATCTTTGGGGATGTTTTCCTCAGTGAGGGCTTTATCCATAGATAGTTTTGGTCTAGATGTTGAAGGCTCGGGACCTTTGAGCATGATATTCACACAAGATTGAGGGATAACATTCACACAAGCTGGAGATTGTGCGGAGTTACAAGAGGGAGGCGCAGGGCCTCACAAGACAAATGGAGCTTTGAGTTTAGGGGCATCTTCGCTCCTTGGAGCAGTGGTCACGTCCAGTATTCAACATCAATAGTTTCAATCACATTAATGACAATGTCATTAGTATCATACGCATAGTTGACCACATTGTTGGTATCTTTAGACTTGGGTGATTCACCTTTCCCATGAGGAGGGAAGGGGTCTTTGAATTCCTGATGATCTGAATTCTTGTTATGGTTCTGCACCAAATTCCTATAAACCACATCAAGCAGTTCTCCCAAGGAAGTGGAGTCACGCTTGGGTTGAGGGATCCAAGGTTTGTTACTAGAAAATTTGGAAGGTAGTTGAGTTTTTGTCGTAGCCTTCTCAGTGGTCTTGACCACTTGTATACTAGAGTTGAGATTAAAGATAGACTTTGAGGGTTTTGGCATCATATTGTCAACAACCCCATCATTCATAATATCTATGTTTTTGTTGACAATCTTACCCTTATCCTTGTTTGAGGGAGAAGGTCCTTGCTTGTTATCTTTGTTCAAAGTCAATCCTCCCTTCTTGACCATAAATGCTTCTATCCTCACAGCTCGCCTAATCATATTGTCAAAAGTGAGGGGACCTTGTAATTGTACCTGGTATCCAAAATTTGGGACAAAGATTGTCCAAGAAGATATCGAGCTTTTCAGACTTAGGTAATTAATGCAGATACTTCATGCATAGTTGTCTCCATCTCTAGAGAAATGTTAGGAGAGGCTCCCCTTGTCACTGTTTCAAATTGCAAAGGTCCCGGATGTTGACTGGATATTGAATATTGTGGGATTGATCATAACTCTTGTCATTTTGAGACCGACCATGACCTTGGTCACTTGGAGATCACTAAATTTACCTCCCCCTAGGAAGTGGAATGGATCTCCCATCTTGTTGGTAGTATTCTGAGAGGTCATGAAAATAAGATCGAAAGAGTCGATAGGTCTAATTCTAGAAATGACCCTTCAGAGCCTTGCTGGTGTTGAAACAACGGGTTATAATATTCTTGAAATAATAAGTCAGACTGTATCTGAAACAATGGATTATAATACTCTTGGAATGAGGAGGAATGTGAAGATCTCTCACAAAGTTCAGATTTCATAACAGATTCGGGATGACCTATTTCTTGATTAGGAGGTTCGCTTCTACCTTGATCAGGATTCTGAATGGGATAAGTCTTGTCACTTCTAGTCGTGACAGTCATAGACGAAGATGAAATGAGAGAGGACTCAGGATAATGCTAGACTCTATCTCTAAGAACAACGCAAAGGAGATAAAGGCTAGAACAACCAAGATGCGAGATGGACCTGGTACAAATCATCAAAAGAGGTGGCTAGAACAACCAAGATAAGACTATCGCAACATGAGATACAAAAGGCATAAAGAGATAAGGTAAACCAATGAGAGATGACATGAGTCAAAGAAAAGATTGATCGATTCCTAACTCAAAACAACCAGTTTTTGACAGTGAACGAGAGGAAAGCAGAAAAAATAGACCTCAAACAAAAAGTAGATAAGATAAAAAGTCAAACAGTCAATGGAAAATAGGTCTCTATTTTTTGCAAACTAGGCTACAGTCTCACGCGAGATAGTACCAGGCTGTACGAGAGAACACTAAACTTTGCATGAGAAAACAAAGTCTCGCGTGAGAAAGTGCTCTGAAATGTGAAACTTCACGCGGGAAAAGTGCAAAATCTGATAATCTGACACAATTTTTTAGGTTAAAGTTGAATTTTGAGGTACAACCTAAATTGATGTCTGACAGAAAATCCAATTTCTTGACAGGTTTGGAAGAACAGTTTAATCAACAATCTCATTTTAGGATTTCAAGCATTCGTTTAAAGACACAAAGGTTCAAATCAAGTAGTTGTGATACAAGAAGTAGTCGTTAACAGACCTATCAAGGACAAAGCAAATTGATAGCATCAGGGGAGTCTTTGTTTGATAATGATTGGACAATGTTTAAGACTCGATAACAAACACATAGCTTAGTCCTACAAAAAAATGGTGAGAAGCCAAAACCTTTGCCCCATTACTTATGCGCATACGTGCACCTCACATAGCCGTGTCACCCCCTAGAGGGTGCCCATGTTTTTGGTGTTTCCAAGGACTCAATGGTGTATGTTCAAAGGTTACCCTTGTAGCAGGGGCCAGTGTCACAACCACCTTCAAGCGTCCAGGTGTATGCCTATGATGGGAATATATGGGAGAGATTCTTCCCCCTCCCCATGCAAAGATTATGACTCCTTTTAGAGGTGAACCAGGTAGGCCACTAGCTAAGGAAAGTTTTTAATAGGATTCCATTCACGCTAACCTTTAGTTCCCCTGATACAGGGTTGAGGCCTCGCAACCACACCAACACCCGAAAGTCATACACCCCCGCAAGCAGGGCTAGGAGCGGCACCGCTCAGTATAACAAATGGAGCCTTCTCAAGATGATAGTCAAAGTCTTGAGAAGGAAGCTAACATGCTTTTGGAGTCTTTAGAATCAAAAAAATGTTCTTTATTAGAGTGAGGTGGAATCACCGGTGAAAGGTGCATACTCACTTGGGTCATTCCCGGAGGTTCAACTTTCGGCAGGCCCTCTAAAGGTGACATTGGACTTGGTTTAGATTTGGGGGTCAAATTTTTTGGTTCTCCCAAAGGGAGAAGAGCATACTTCTCTATCCCGTTTCCTCACCCAAACACATCAAGAAGATTCATCACTGAGTTAGCTTCACTCCACCACAACTACAAGCTTTTGGGTTTCTGTTTCTCTCAAAGAAAGAAGAGCATAATCCCCTGGCTAATAGAAGCGTAAAGATTCACTACCTTTCTCCGCTTCCCCAAGAATTTGTCATATTAGTAAGATCATTACGATTTCAAGTTCATTCATGGTCATCACCTCCATGTAATGAAGAGACAAATTCCCTACTCACTATCAAAATCCTCAAGAAATTTTAACGGAGCCCTATTTAGACTATGTGAATGAAAGTAAGAAACAAACACAATATTTTAGTAGTTCTTTGACTATCATCCTGCAATCAAACCATTAGTATGTTTAAGTTCTTCGGAAAACATCCTGCAGAAAACTATTACGTTGCGAAAATAACAGAGAAATAATAAACAATAGCAAACAAGAAATTGTCAGAAAACTGAAATAGGAAAGATAGAAACTGAGAAAATTGAAACACTGTACTACAGTCTCGTGCGAGGAAGTACTCCACAACACGCAAGAAAGTGCAGGATGTTGCACGAAGGCGCAAAAGCTCACACGAGAAAGTGCTACAGTGAGCAAAATCTTGCGCGGGATGCTTTGAATTCTCACGTGAAGATCCGTACACAGACAGTACGGACGCACGATAGAGCTTGAATTCCTGTCAGAAAAAATAAATGAGAATGAGGCCAGAAATTAGATTTTCTTCCCAACGGTGGGCGCCAAAATGTATATAGTCGAATGTGGACCTCAAATCCAACTACACACGCAACATGGTCATTACTCACATGATCGAATTACAAGAGAGAGTATGAATTATTCAATCTAAAATTCATCGTGAAGCGACCTGTTGCCTCCTATGTAGACGGGGTGTTTAATTACTCTCAGATTAGAGAGCCAACAACCATAAGACCAGTCCTACAATGGAGGATTTAAAAGCTATGAAGACAATCAAATTGAAATTAATCTAGAATGAGTGCAATTTAGTCTAAAATGCTTTGAAGGAAATATGATATTAATCTAAATAGATTTGAAAGAAATATGAAGTGCAGATTTACTCTAAAGAACTTGAAATAAGAAATTAGATTAAGCTATGAGCAAAATAAGAAAACTAAATATAATGAAGATGCAATATTAAACTAAATGAAATTAATCTAAAATGTGCAATGAAAGCTTTGAAAGAATGAAATTGAGACAAAAAATGCTATAGTTTAGTTACTCAAAAATTGCCCTCTTGAATGAAGAAATGAGGCTCATTAAATAGAAAAGCTTGAGAAGAGAATGAAGGGGTTCTTGATTTGAAACTCCTGACCCTTCGTTTTCATTTGAGACAAAAAAGCATTGAATTACTTAATTAAAAGAATGGAATTTGCCACATAGGGGACTTTTCAAATATCTTGAATTATTAATTAAAAAATGAGTGTCCATTCAAATAACAAGTAATTATTAATTCCTTTTTTATGGGTAATTAGGTAAAGGGGGTAGATTTTAATTTAATTCCAAGTACTTAGGACTTTAGGATTAAATTAATTTATCATAGGGCTAATTTAGCTAATAAAAGTCGAAGACTTTAGGAATTAATTTTAATATTTGATTAATGCAATTAGGGTTTTTGCAATTGACATCAAGTCGAATTAAGTCAGGTAAAGAGAGAAAATTGCCTAGGAAACTAGGACTTTGGAGATGTAAAATTGACAAAAATGCACCGAAATTAGTTGAAATTAATAGGTGCCAATTTTAGGGTATTACACATTCTTAACTTAGAGATTAGTATGCCACACTAGTACATTTGACCTTATTTTTGCACCAATTATTTCAACCAACAAATTAAAAGGTTTTGGTTGGTCGGATTATAGAAGGAAAACTTTGAAAGTTATGCCCATGTTGGTCGCAATTTCAACCACTATAGTATTGGTCAAAATTGCGACCAACAATGGCATAACTTAAAAAAATAAATTCATTTGTAACTTCATTATTCCCCACGACGAAGAAGGGTAGTGCGCGAAGGAGGATTATTTGCATTTTCATTTGGACCACATTATCTCTCCATTATTCCCCACGACGAAGAAGGGCAACACGCGAAGGAGGATTATTTGCATTTTTATTTGAACCACATTATCTGCATTGTAAGGATTTTCATTTGGTTTTGTTCCGCACCCACAACTATAATCTTGTATGAAGTGTTAAGAAGATTTATATACCTGGTACAATCCATTTATAGTATCTTATTTATTCTCTTTGGAGATAAAATTTGATAACACCTTGGTCAATATTTGTTCATAAAGATTTAGTTTCAATGCCCTTCTTGAAAACAACATTCTAGACACACAACGAGGAACCATTACAAGATATTTATATACCTTGTTAATCAAAACAAGACAAAAAATCTTTGGGTGCATATGTGAGAATGTTCTCATTGGGTCATTTGGAGGTCTTAGTGGTCTAGTTGCAGCCAACAATGACATATACTGGCATATTTTAGAGTTTATAGTGCATTGGGCATGGTTGTTAAGACTTTGAATATAGTGTTTCATTTGTCATAAATTGTCCTGTATCAAAGACTCAGGAAACACACTCTTGGCCAAGTAGAGCCTAAAGAAAAATGAATTACTAATCCTTATTACTTGGTCTATTTTTCTCGTTTCCCAACCATAAGCCTCAAGCTATCCACCATAGTTGGCATCCCAAGTACTTGTGCATTTTGTTGTGAGGGGTTTGGGGTTCCACTACTTTGAGAGATAACAAATGGTGCTATTGTTGAGGATGTATTAATTTTGGTTCTTGTCTCGAGTGTAGTTGGTACTTTGTCAAATTATGCCAACAAATGTCCATTTTCAAGGAGACACTAACCTAGAGTTCCTTTGAAAGATTATGCAACTTTACCTATCAAGAAATTTTTGGAATTGTGTTACTTTGCTTAATTATACAAGGTTTTGTTGACTCATTGACTTGTGGGAAGAATATACGAGGGTCTTTGGGTTGCAATTAGAGATAGGATAGATCCAAAATTTCCATCATTGAGTTGACAATCATAAGAAAATGGACCAATGAGATAGTTCTGGATTTGGACAATAGGTTTATTAAGAATATGAGGAAGGTGTGATTTAATTTAGGGCCCAAAAAATCTATGTGCCTAGTGTTGCATTATTGTGCTTTTGATGCAAAGTTGGGGTATCACCTTGGACATGAGAATCCTAAAACTCTAAGCAATACCTATACCATAACTATCAACATTGAAAACAACATGGGAGCATTTAGTAAGCAGATCAAAACGATTGATGTTAGGATTTCCTAACAAGATAAAGTTGCATGATGTAGATGCATTTATATTATTTCCATAACCTTTTTAAAGGTTTTTAGGACTTCATCCTACCCTTAAACCCTCAAACTACTCTTAAACCCTCATTTAGCCTTTTAGGCCTTATTTTGCCAATATAGGCAAATTTCACATTTTTGCATTTCATGTGCATTTACATCATTTTGATAGCTCTAGTGGCCATTTTAAATTCATTTGGACCTTTATAGGTCATTATCCAAATGCAACTAACTTAGGATCAACCTAATCACCCCTAGTGACCCCTAGGTACACTTAGCCCTTACAAATGCTGTTAGGAATAACAGTCCACAATACAACTGAAAGGGGGGGTGAATCGATTGTATAACATAATATTAAACTTTAAACTTTAAGCTCATCAATATCAAATCCAATGAACACAATGAATGCCAACTCAATAACACAATATTTTGGTTACGGGGAAACCCTATTAAAGGTAAAAACCACGGTGGGAATTAGCACCCACAAATGATGTACTGAGAGTATAGTAATCCTTGTTAGAAGATATAGCCCCGTTAGGAGCTTATTGAAACATTACAGTACATAGTCCTTGTTAGAGGACAGACCCTGTTAGGAGTCAAGAACAAGAGAGGGCTCACTACCCAAAGAAGGTTAAATCCACCTTCAAAACTCACTAGTTCACAACAGGTGTATATGAAGAAATACACAATCTTTTGAACTGTTTGCCAACAATTGTCTTTGCTTGATCAGTTCTAATGAAGTCCACCAGTAATCCTCTCCCTACATACAACAGACACAAGCTCACAACTTTCACAACCTCCTTATATCATATATATTCCATCCATATCTTTTCCAAAGAAAAGACCTTTCTGTATGCACCCTAAAATGGTCGCCTAGACTTTGGGCCCCATTTATTCAATTTATCAATCCTGAATCATTTTGATCATTAATCAATATTTTGAACATTATCAATCTCTTGATCAAATCTTAATTTCGATCATATATTGAATTTTTATCCTTGGGCTAACCATTTATCCTAAGTCTTTATTTAATTAAAAGGAATATTTCCTCCCCTTTCAATTAAATAAAAAAGCCCCCACTTTCCTCTTATCCTAAGTTGCACAAATAAAGTATTATTCCTATTTTATAAAAAGGAAAAAAGCACCTTTTGTCTCACATGAGGCTCAAAAGTCAACACTTCACTCTCATTGGAGGATACTTGTGCACATGGATTGCTCCTCTTTCAAGCTCCACCGCTGATTAAGACTTTTTGCCTCTTAATCTCCATGGTCCATTTCTCCTCATTTCTTATAAAAGGAGAGCTCTCTCCTTCATTTGCACATCCATATTTTATGCCATTGTTATGCTGCAGGTTTTGGAGCTCTTTGAAGACATCCTTGCATCCAAGCTTTGAAGACATTGTTGTTGCATTTCATTTAGTTTGCTTTCATAGTTGCATAATCATGACATTCTTAGTATAGATTTTCTTTATGCAATAGATTAATCTCACATAGCTTAATTAGGAGGGATTGTAAGACTTGTACTTTCCTTCATAGTTTAGTTTGCACTTTCCTTTCATAGATTAGATTTCTTTTCAAGCATTGCATTGTTATCATTTAGCTTAGCTTGCACATTCATACTAAGTTGCATTTGCATTCCATTTCCATTTAGATTCTTGGAGATATTGGCATTGTTGCCCTTGTCTTCATTGTGAATCTCTCATTGTGTGGTTGACTAGCAAGGTCACCTTCTTGTAGCTCTAGCTGAGAGCAAAACTCATAGTCCCTTGCAACTCCATGCATAGAGAGCTATGAGCCGCTTTGTGAGGCCTCATCCTTGAGCAACCTTGCATGTAATGGTTCATAGAAGTGCATATTTTAGTGTGTACATTTCTGGCACCCACCGTGGGGCTGAGTAGATTAGCTTTGTCCCTTTAATTCTGCATTTTCTGTCAAAATTTTCGTCAATTTTCGGCTTGATTTTCAGTATCTGGTTTTCTGTCTCAGAGTATCGCGCGATACTTCTTAGAAATATCGCACGATATACCTTTGTATAGTGGTGCGATACTTCGCGCCTGCTAGAAATATCGCCTGCTTTGAAGAGAAATATCGCGCGATAGTTCGCCCTTGACGGAATATCGCCCAGCCTGCCTGGAGTATATCGCCCACCAGTACTGAGGTATATCGCCTGGCATAAGGTGAAATATCGTGCGGACTGAGAAGTATCGCCTGGTGTCGGGCGAAGTATCGCGCGATACTGTGTCTGTACCTGGCAGTGACCTATTTTTGAGTTATTTTATCTATCTTGCAAGTTTTGGGTTCTTAGCTATCTTTTTGAAATTTTTTGAAATTTCCAGCGTTTTCAAATCCGTGCCTCTGGAAAACGGGTGCCCATTTTTTTTGAAATTTTGCAAATGGTATCAAAAGTTTAAGTGTGATATATCGTTGGAAAGGTCTTTCCGAGCCTAATCCAACCATGATGGTTTCATTTTCAGATTTTATCATTTGATCAATTATTTTTGCAGATTATCAGATTTTTCATGTGCTAACCATTGTGGGTCTAACAAGTTATTTTGTAGGTGCTCTTGCTTGAAGGAAATTGATATATTGTATGTCAAAGAGGGCTACTAACAATTTTTGCAGGGCTGCCCTAAGCATAAAAACTAAATCAAGTGCTTGTTTAATTGCTTTCTTTATTGAGTGCGGCATATACTAGTTGTTTCATTTCATAGGCACTTAATACCTTGTTGTAGGAATTTTGAGGTGGTAGGAGAGTATGCTCTTCACCCTTGTGGTGAAACAGAAATCTTGACCCATCTTGGGATTTTGAAAGCAAGGGGGTAATTGAACTTTGCTTGGTGTGTTTGGGAGAGATTCTTGAGATAGGGGAGTATGCTCTTCACCTTTGTGGTGAATCAAAAACCTTGAACCTCAAGAGTTAATCCACTTTTTGTTTAGTATAGAAATCCTTTAGCGGGCTTGCTCTTGAGCAATCAAGAGGAATGACCCAAGTGGGGACAACCTTGTCATCATTTTCCTTGGTGGCGAGTGATTCCAACTCACTATAATCTCAAGGCTATCGAGGACACAAAACCTTGGTAGACATAACACTTGTCTTAGTTTGATGTGAGTAGCTCATGGGATTGCGACCATGGAGAAAACATTGAACAAGAATGCTTAAGGTACTCTTGAGGCCGTGAGGTCCTAGTCCTTTATGAGGAGCAAGAGGGGTGTTGTGAACGGAAATCCTTATTAAGAACCATTAGATAGAAGCTATCTTTATTTAGCCGCTTATCTTCTTAGTGCAAGGATTGATCCAAGTGGTTTACCCGGATCACCTTAAGATACTCACCATATGTGTCCCTTTGGTTGTGTCATTTGACATTTCCATGACAAAGCCAATATCTCTTGTGGGTAACCACTTGGTGTGAGGCAAGGGGGCATCAAGCTGTGGGCTAAGTTGGTAAGTATTGAGCCTTGACTTTTTAGGATAGATTTGCTTGAATTGTCTTCGGTTGTGTGATACCAGTGTAAACGTTCTCAACATACAAACAATCGGTAGCATTCATAGGGTGCTTTTTCAATTTTGATATCACAAGTGTTTATCTTGGCAAGGTTGCTTTTGCCCTTGTTTCAAGTGTTTGAAGACATGTTTGATCCCATACTGTTTGCAAACCTGTCTAATTGCTATTGAATTTGTGATAGAAATCAGACATTTTCACCCTCACATTCGAAAACTTGAAATTAGACCTTAAAAAATCAAAATTTTGCACAAATTGGTCAAAATCAACATCAGTATCACATTAGCCAAAGAGAAATATCACATTAGAAGGTTGTTTTTGGTGAGAAAGTTTATCTCTAAAATTGTGAGCTACATTCTTGGAGAATTTTAGTACTTGTATTGTCCAAATCATTTTCGTTTATCTCAATTTCAATTATATTTTGGCCTAGTCCAACCTCCTGATTCAAAAGTGCAAGGATATTCATCCTTTGATTTGAAGCACCTCTTTGACAGTGTTGGTAAAGCCCCTTCTTCTATCTTTTCATTTCTCTTTGGACAATAGAGAACTTTGATTATCTTAGTTTGGTGTTGACATTTTGTGAGGTCATCCTATTACCAAGGGTCTTCTATTTTCAGTCTTCCTTGGTCAGTCCAGATCTTAGATCCTAGGTGTTGTCATGTTGCTCAACATCTCAATGAACGTTATGATATCGATTGCACAAGATGGCTCTTAGTCTTCTTCTTTCTTCTCCATTTCCCATATTTTTCTAAAGTCTTCCATTCCCATGGGAAATTCTTCTTCTTCTTCTTGATTCTTTTCCTCTTATTATCTAGTCTACTTTCTTCTACTCATCTATTCATTTCTTCCATGCTTGATTCCTCCTCTTCTATAACCATGAATCTTGACTATCTTGTTAAGGAACCTCTCTTAAGAATAGATGATCTTGAGCTCATTGACATATTCGAAAAGTGTTGTTCCTCCAAAATTCTCATGAGTGATGAATTTATAGCAAAAATAAAAGAAAGGATGATTAAATCAGATGCCTTTGCTAGAATCATAAACATGATCATATCACGATCTTCTTCTTCCAAACATTCTTCATCATCTAAATCTTCTCATTCTTCTTCACCTTCCAAGTCTTATCATGACTCTTCCAGACATCATTCTCATTCTTCATCTTCTAAGTCTTATCATGATTCTTCTAAACACTATTCACATTTTTCATCTTCCAAATCTTATCATGACTCTTCTAAACATCATTCGAATTCCTCATTATCCAAGTATTCTTCTTCCACTAGGTCTTCATTTTCCTCTTCTTCACAATCTCATTCTTCTTCTACTTCTCCCAAGAGTCTTACTTCTCTTCAGAAGACATACCATAAAGAGCAACGTGATAGTCCTTGTGATGTCTCTTCCACAAAGAGTGACACACCCACCTATGATGACTATGATGACTATGATGATGGACAATTTAGCCATACCTATGATGCTTCTATTCCTAAGAGTCCTCCTCGTCGTGTGCTTAGGCTTACTAAAGGGTCATCCTATTGGATAGATTGTGATGGTGATCCATATGATTCTGATTTTGAGAGAAATTATGATATTTGTTGTGAACAATATGATACATCTACTTCTATTGAGGAAGAGAAAGCTTTCCGTGCTGATTATAAACGAAGATACTATGAGCATGTCTTGTTTAAAAACTCTCATGCTGAAAATAAAGATTACACTCTCCAGCAAGATCATGTTAATGTTGAACCTTTGTCTTGTGATGGTTCTCTTCTATCCTCTACTTCCTCCAACGTCCACACGTCTCCTAAAGCTTCTATGTCTTCCAAATCTTTCACAAATTCTCCATCCAACAAATATCCTAAGGCTTTCCATGCAGTTCCCTATAGTTATCCTCAAGGGCTACCTCTTAAAGAAACTCAAGCTAACCTTCACTTGGCTAAAAATACTTTCAATAATGCTAAACCTAAAGAGCCTAAGCCTTCATCCGCTATAATGCCTATTTCAGCTAGTCCTTCACCATCTCCTCCAAAGTCTTCTATACAATCCCAACCTGCTTCCTTGTCCTTAGAAGTGGCTCCATGTCAAGAGGACTCTAAAAATGATAAAGAAAAGAATATAAAGAAAGATCAAGATCAAGAACCCTCCATGTCATCCAATTCTTTTCATGATGTCTCTTATCCGTTTCATGGTTCTTTTGATCCTTTACACCCTTCCCCATTCATTCCACCATGTCTTAATTCTTCCTCTAAGCAAGATCAAGCTACTACTTACACCGTTGAGCTTATTGATAATCAAAATAACCTTACTGCACTTGCACTTTCCAAAGATGATACTTCCGTTAAGGTTATTAAAAATGGTGTTGTTACTTCTGATGTTAAGCCTATTGAAAATCAAGAAAAAAATGATGCGCTTATGCTATCCAAAGCAACTTGTCAAGATCAAAGTATTTCATCTTCTTGTTCTACCACTCCATATTCATTTCCGCTTTCTACTCTTCCTAAGTCTTTGCAAGCTACAAACGATCCTATCAACAAAGTTTCTCCTATTCAAGATGTGCAGGATCCTATTGAAAATTCTAATGCTCACTCTAAAGATGTTGATATCCTTGGTTGTCATATAGATGCTAATGAACTTATTGATTATCCTTTTGCATCTTCCACTTCCATCCTTGGACCTCCTCCACCAATACTAAGGGCTTCACGTCTTCCTTCCATTTTGGGTCCTTATGTCCCTTCACTTTCCCCTCCTAATTCTTCTAATTCGTCATCCATTTTGGGTCCTTACATCCCTCCATCTCCTATCTTTCCTCAAGATCAACATAGATACATACCCTTGAATCCTTTTCATCCACCCACCCATCTAAACCGGTCATATCCTCCTTCTTCTTCCACAAGTCCCAAGTCTTTTGGAAGTAACTTGAATGTTCAATACAAGAAAAAGAAACAATATAAGAATCCATCAAAAAAAGAAGATCACCATGTCTCCTCTAATCGACATGGGGGCATAAAGTCAAAAGAGATATCCAAGAAGAAAACTACAAGACAAGTATGGGTTCCAAAATCCATCATTCAAGATATTCTCTCTAAGACATCAAAAGGAAATAAAAAGTCTAAGGCTATATGGATTCCAAAGTCTCTCTTGAAAGAGTCTAATATTGAACAAAAAGTGAAGTTGACATTCAAGCTTCCAAAGGCTTCCACTTCATCTTTTTCCAAAAACATTCTTCCATTTCATGCGCCTGAACCACAACCTCTGCTAAACATTTTCCATATTCCTTCTCATATTCCTCAATTCACATTTGAGAATTATAACAAGCACACCAATCCTCTCTTCGAGGAGTCACATAGCAATAATGAACCAGAATATGGTTTGCATTTGGACTAGAATATGGTTTACGTTTCCTCCATTTTTCCCGTCACTCTTCAAGGTGTGTATTGACATTGATCTTACCTTTCTTTCCATCTCCCTTTTCACGTTCATTATCTTTCTACCTTCTATCATTTTTTCCTCATTTGTCTATTCCTTCTGCATCTTCCTTTCCCCTTCAGCATCTTTGAGCATATTATTTTGAATCCTTGGCATATCATGGTTTATCCTTTCAAGGAGCATTATCTAAAAGCTTGCCTTCTTCCAAAATATTCAAAAAATAAAAAAAATTCAAAAAGAAAAAAAAAATTGAAAAAAAAATTGAAAATGTGTCATGGTGAAAACCTGGAGACAGGCACCTTGGTAGCAAAAGTAAAGAGAAATAAATTCATCCTATGGTGAAAACCACTCTCTTGTGGCACCTTGGATAAGTACCATGATGAAAACCTGACAATCAGGCATCATGCGTAGTTCTTCTACATATTTCATCCATTCCATCTTCTCTCTTTGATCTTGACAATGTTGACCTATACACGAACATTTGGCTATCTTGTGAGCTATCTTCCAATGATCTTGCTTTCATTCCTTTCATGTTTAGCCTTCATATTCATTTTCCTTCATTCATTCTAGCCTTTCGCTATCCTTTTCCCCCTTGGTCTTGATCTAATAAAAAAAGTAAAATATGCTGTTATGAAGTCTCTTGACATGTCTACTCCTTTGGACTGCATCCTCCCTTCTTTTGCAATGTGCTTTTGTGACTTATCTTATGCTAGCCTCTCATTGCTTGTCCAAATGTGCTTTGCATGATAATTTTTTTTCCCTAGCTTGGGTACTCTTGAGGAGTTTGACCTTGAGGATTTCTTCCCTCCATTTGCCTTCATTCTCCTTTCCTCCATCTCAGTCACTAGCTTGCTAATCCCTCTTATTCTCCACCTTGCTAGACATTGGGACTGCATGATGTGATCTTGCTTAAAGAGTTTGATGCCTATTCTGTCTGGGGGCATCTTTTGTACATATTTATGGATCCTGAAAAAATATCAAAAAAATTCATATATGATGCTGAAAAAATCCTACAAAGCATAAAAAGTCCTGAAAAAATACAAAAAAATCAAAATATTCAAAAAAAAAATAAAAATAAAAATAAAAAATCAAAAAAATAGAAAAAGTGCCTTGGTGAAAACCTAGCAATAGGCGCCTTGGTAGCAAAAATACAAAAAAATGAAAAAATAAAAAATGATTCCAAGTGGTGAAAACCTGGAAACAGGCACTACTTGAGGCCTTTGCACCCCTATTTGTTAGCATGCGTCCTCGACACTTAACCACTTTCCATCATGCCTTGACCTTATTTGGCTTAGTCTGGAATCGGTCTTTGTCTTTGTCTAGGGGGCATAACTGTTAGCAATGGTCTTTTAGGTGCGTTTGTCTCTTGGGGCATTTCACAACAGGTGTTGTTCAACACCACCCCAAACAGTGTTTTTCAACATTACCCTTGCGTCGAGTGTTTCTTAACACTTATCAGATGTCTTGCCTATAGTCTAAGTATGATGCGATATTTCCCATTTGCAGATAAGATACTCAGAATTTGACTCTATGACCAACACACACGCACTTAAACAATCAACTCGATAACGACATGATGACTTTATTTTTCTTTGTGTGCTGTCTATGAGGATTTCTTTGATGAGTGATCTCTCCCTGAGAAGTTTTCGATGATGCATAGCTAGAAGACTGAGGGAATGAGAACATGTTTTCTTTCTTTATCTGCTTGTGGGTATATTTTGTTGATCCTAACTGTCATGAGCATTTATGCTGGTCCTACTTGACGCTATGGATTGACAAGGTATTATCCTTGACTATTTTGCGAGTGCATGCTTATAGTTATCCTGACTTTCATGTGTCTTGATACAAGCATAATCTTGCCATATCAAACTTAGGTGATCTCACTGCATTAGTCATCTTGACCTATATGTCTTTGATGCCTAGGTGAGATTTCCACATTTCTATCTGATAAAGATCATATTCATATCCACATAGTTATGCTAGTGTGCATTGTATGATCTTATGACGCTACGAATAACGCTCGATGATGATAATTAGATGTCTATAAGCATTGTGACCTTGCAAGTCAACCACTTTCATAGTAGCTTGCATTTTTTTTTAGGTTCATGATAGTTTAGTTTTGCACTTTGCATATGAAGAGAGCTCTCCTTTTCATCTTTCATGGACCTATCAGTCGATTGTGCTCACCTTTCACTTCTTCTTGATCATATCTTTCACTCCTTGTCTTTCACATCACAGCCTTTTCTATTCCTATAGCATTTTGACTTTTTGACCAATTTTCAAAACACCTCAGAATTGCGCAAAAATTGCACTCTTAGCTAATTTTGACATCCTGGATCCATTTTCGGACTCGAAATCGAAATCCGAGGTCATCTTGATAGTCAAAATCGCGTTTCAAAATCTTCTCCCCCTTCTGCGCAGTTGGCTGATCTTTTGAGGCCTAATCTTTTAATCTTTGTTGGGGCATCGTCATTCCTTCCTTTTCATGTCTTCCAAACTTCTAGTCTTTCATTCATATCCATTCCACTCCCTCATTTCTCACGTTGACTGCATCTTTCCAGTCAGGCTGGGGCATGTTCTATTGCCTAATGGTTAACCTATTTGACCCTTACATTCGATTATGATTTGATCCAATCTTTATCGATTTGCTGTCTCTCCTCTACCTGATTTCGATTTCGATTCCGAGGGGGCAGTACCCATGGGATTCTCATCCCTGATTTCTTGATGTTCTTGATTCAGACATCTTTTGTGAGCTTTTGCTCAAAACTTGAGATTCTTATCTCCCATTTTTAGACATTGATTATTGCCTAGCAGTGACGGTGATAGTTTTGTCTAAAGCTTGATTTGCACCTAGCAGCGACGGTGTTGGTCTAAGCTTTTGTTTATGTTTGTCCAGATGTGATCCCGAATCGACCTCACATCTGAGTTGTTTTGTGATCCCAGATCGATCTCATATTTCAATTCTTCTTTGACTGCATGTGTTCCCAGATTGATCACACATTAGTCAAAGAGGGGCAAATGTATGCACCCTAAAATGGTCGCCTAGACTTTGGGCCCCATTTATTCAATTTATCAATCCTGAATCATTTTGATCATTAATCAATATTTTGAACATTATCAATCTCTTGATCAAATCTTAATTTCGATCATATATTGGATTTTTATCCTTGGGCTAACCATTTATCCTAAGTCTTTATTTAATTAAAAGGAATATTTCCTCCCCTTTCAATTAAATAAAAAAGCCCCCACTTTCCTCTTATCCTAAGTTGCACAAATAAAGTATTATTCCTATTTTATAAAAAGGAAAAAAGCACCTTTTGTCTCACATGAGGCTCAAAAGTCAACACTTCACTCTCATTGGAGGATACTTGTGCACATGGATTGCTCCTCTTTCAAGCTCCACCGCTGATTAGGACTTTTTGCCTCTTAATCTCCATGGTCCATTTCTCCTCATTTCTTATAAAAGGAGAGCTCTCTCCTTCATTTGCACATCCATATTTTATGCCATTGTTATGCTGCAGGTTTTGGAGCTCTTTGAAGACATCCTTGCATCCAAGCTTTGAAGACATTGTTGTTGCATTTCATTTAGTTTGCTTTCATAGTTGCATAATCATGACATTCTTAGTATAGATTTTCTTTATGCAATAGATTAATCTCACATAGCTTAATTAGGATGGATTGTAAGACTTGTACTTTCCTTCATAGTTTAGTTTGCACTTTCCTTTCATAGATTAGATTTCTTTTCAAGCATTGCATTGTTATCATTTAGCTTAGCTTGCACATTCATACTAAGTTGCATTTGTATTCCATTTCCATTTAGATTCTTGGAGATATTGGCATTGTTGCCCTTGTCTTCATTGTGAATCTCTCATTGTGTGGTTGACTAGCAAGGTCACCTTCTTGTAGCTCTAGCTGAGAGCAAAACTCATAGTCCCTTGCAACTCCATGCATAGAGAGCTATGAGCCGCTTTGTGAGGCCTCATCCTTGAGCAACCTTGCATGTAATGGTTCATAGAAGTGCATATTTTAGTGTGTACACTTTCATTTATACCTTATTACAATTTACCAAGATCAGGTTGGCCCATGAGGCTTTCCTAATTACAAACAATTACATAAACCCTTGCTAAGATACACATGGTATCTAGAAAAAGTTTACAATGATTACATTACAATAATTAAGGACCGTCATCCTTGATTTATGCTTTCCAAACAAAACACACGCTTCATTCCCTGAGTCGGCTTCAAAATAAACCATTGCCAAAGCACACGCCACATATGACATCACCAATCATTCTGTACCTTGTACTGACCAATTAACATCTATCAATACCTCTTCCATAATCCTTCAAGCTCACATACTTTCAATCCAATCCCTCTAAAAGCTATATCAAAAACCCAGAGACTAACTCTGTCAATTCTCACTATCATAGTCCAGTGACCAGTCTTTACAAAAACAAATGTAACTCTCTTAATATGCAAAAATGATGATGCGATCACAGATATAAGATCACAACATCCAACTGAACTCTCATCTAACTTCATAGCATCTGAAACATCCTTAAAGTGTCTGTACACTGTGATTACTGGTCTGGTTCCTTCATAGAAGCATATGTTGACATCAGTGAAAAAACACAAATAACAACAATATGAGTGCCCATTCAGTAATGTAGTGATTAAACATATTACATGTCTCAATCACAACCCATGCATTAGCAATATCCAATAATCTCCCCCTCTGGCATTGATGTCAACATATGGAAAAATCTTATCCCAAAGTTGTATCAATCCAAAAGTCCTTCAACTAAACAATCTCCCCAAACAGTAGGGATTTTCTCATCGCAACACTCCCCCTTTGACAAAAATGGAAAAGGGTTCCATGAGTCTTCAACTACCTTCACATATAAACTTTCTTCCATGATCACTCCCCTGAGGAGTAGATCCCAACATCCAATCCAGAAAATGATAAGACTCTGAACACTTCTGGACTGATGCATCTCTGCATCATTTAGTTCTGACTAGGAGGGGCCTGAACCCCTAGCATACCTCTAATATATTCAAAGGTATCTTTCGGTAGTGGCTTTGTAAAAATGTCTGCAATCTGCTCTTTTGTACTGATATATTCTAGCTCGATTTCCTTTTCTGCCACCTTGTCTCTCAAGAAGTGATACTTGATATACATTTGTAGCTTCGCTATCTTTGTTTTCCACTTTTGTAACTTTTCCTACTTGGTATATTTATCCCCTTCATACAATGCTTCTAATCTATTCTAGATTTCATGTGCTGAATCTAAGTCTTTAACTTCAGTGAACTCACCTTCATATAGTGCACTGATTAGTGCTTCTCTTGCGACCATGTTATATGAAAATAGATTCTTCTCGTCATAAATAGCAGATGGAAAATCATTCTCAGTCTTCAAGGTTTGCTTCTTCTTTGTAATCATCCAGTAATCTATGCCTAAACACAATAAGTGTGTTCGCATTTTGTTCTTCCAACTGTCAAAGTTTTCAAGATCAAATTTAGGACCATCCTTCCTATAGAGTGTCATCTCCAAGATCACCTCAAGCTGTTAAGATTTCTCTCTGAGGACCACATGCTTTGATACCAATTTTTAGGAATAACAGTCCACAATACAACTGAGAGGGGGGGGGGGGTGAATCAGTTGTATAACATAATATTAAACTTTAAACTTTAAACTTTAAGCTCATCAATATCAGATCCAATGAACACAATGAATGCCAACTCAATAACATAATATTTTGGTTACAGGAACATAATATTTTGGTTATGGGGAAACCCCGTTAAAGGTAAAAACCCCAGTGGGAATTTTCACCCACAAATGATGTACTAAGAGTATAGTAATCCTTGTTAGAAGATATAGCCCTGTTAGGAGCTTATTCAAACATTACAGTACATAGTCCTTGTTAGAGGACAAACCCTATTAGGAGTCAAGAACAAGAGAGGGCTCACTGCCCAAAGAAGGTTAAATCCACCTTCAGAACTCACTAGTTTGTAATAGGTGTATATGAAGAAATACATAATCTTTTGAACTATTTGCCAGCAACTGTCTTTGCTTGATCAGTTCCAATGAAGTCCACCAGTAATCCTCTACCCTACATACATCAGACACAAGCTCACAACTTTCAAAACCTCCTTATATCATATATATTCCATCCATATCTTTTCCAAAGAAAAAACCTTTCATTTATATCTTATTACAATTTACCAAGATCAGGTCAGCCCATGAGGCTTTCCTAATTACAAACAATTACATAAACCCTTGCTAAGATACACATGGTATCTAGAACAAGTTTACACCAACATCCTTGATTTATGCTTGCCAAAAAAACACACGCTTCATTCCCTGAGTCGGCTTCAGAATAAACCATCGCCAGAGCACACACCACAGATGATGTCACCAATCATTCCGTACCTTGCGCTGACCGATGAACATCCGTCAGTAAATCTTCCATCATCCTTCAAGTTCACATACCTTCAATCCAATCCCTTTGAAAGCCATATCAAAAACCCAGAGACTAACTCTGTCAATTCTCACTGTGACAGTCCAGTGACTAGTCTTTACGAAAACAACTGTAACTCTCTTAATATGCAACACATAATGATGCAATCACAGATATAAGATCACAACATCCTCCTAAACTCTCATATAACTTCACAACATCTGAAACATCCTTAAAGTGTCCGTACACTATGATTACCAGTCGGGTTCCTTCATAGAAGCATATGTTGACATCAATGACAAAACACAAATGACAACAGTATGAGTGTCCATTCAGTAACATAGTGATTAAACATATTACATGTCTCAATCACCACCCATGCATTAGCAATATCCAACAAATTATGCCATTATTGGCTTACATGTTTGATCCTTTACAAAGGATTCTCAATCATTAATAACATGGAAATGTCATCAAATGACCAAATATGATCTCATTACAATCAAATGATCCAAGTTGTCTATGTTTGTCCTTCCATTCCTTCCAAGGTCTTCCAGTGACCCTGGTGTACTTCTAGTGACCCAAGTTGGCTATGTTTTTGTTTTACATGATTGCATTCCCCAAATCATTACTGGGAAAATTTTGAACATATCTAAATGGAATACTTTGTGCCTAACATACTTAAATGTAATACACCAAGAAGTACCAAATGATGAATGCTCAATTGTTGTAATGGAAAAGCATCAGAACCGTCCATTTCTAGAGCTTGATTTTCTATAGTCTTAATGATTTTTCTATATCCCTAATGTTTTTTCTTATTTCTTGTCTTTTGTCCCTTTTTTATTTCCTATGTCTGTGCTTGGTGACATGAAATTTAACCCCTTTGATGAGGATCCTACATAGTGACATGGATCAATAGGTATAAGTCAATACACAATATAGAAATAGTTTATTAATTATTTGCTTTCTCTTTACACCCATCTTCATTGAGTAGTTTAATAATAAGGTATTAACTTACTCATGATTTAACAGTACCACCCTCAACATCAATTTTATGGCCGACTTCATCAACATTACCCTCATTTAGAAAAATATCTCGCTCCTTACCAACTTATATATATCTCATTTGATAGACTGCAGGAACCACCAAATTGGTACTTGTCAGATCTGTCTTCCTCGAATGAGGGAAATGTGGGAATGGTAGAGGAAATTTTGACATGTAGTACAACTAAAATAGGGAGATCAACTAAAGGTCAAAAGATTAGAAAAAAATTCAATAAACGTATGCAATTTTTCCTTGCTGAAGGGGGGTCATGTTCTTATGATGATGATGAGACCAAAGGCGACATCAAGGTGCCCTTTCAGTACACACATCTTGAGAAAGAATGGGTACCCAAGGAGCTACCTCCAATTAACACTGATTTTTGTGTTAACGAGAGGATATATCGCATAGTTCCATCCTCGTTACATGGTTTGGGCCTATTTTCCATGGATGGCATAAAGGTATGTTACAAAAAAGTTGTTGAATTGATGGAGTATGTCAGACCTTGTTACAATTACAATAATTGGATGCAAATTGTTCAATATAAAAAAAGTATGTGTAGGTATGCACTGTCAGCAAATTATATATAATGGAAAGAAAATGATCAAAGTAAAAGATTTTCTATGTACATTGACGGGAGACCAAAAGAAATAGGGAATATTGCGGGTTTTATAAATAGTACGCGACCTGGGTCAATGAATAAGTAACCCAATTGCATATTCGAGGCACGTGAGAGGAATCATGTTTTTGTATGTGCGATAAAATCAATAAGTGCACTAGAGGAACTGCTAATAGATTACCATTTGAATCACATAGATACAAAAAAAGTTACTATCATGGGGGTGGTAAGTACTATATACCATTTAAACTAACCTCTAGTTTATGACTCCAATATACCATTTTATTAAAAAGTTTATTTTGCTAAGTCTATTGCTTTCACTTCGCTGAAGTTTTTATATTTAATCTTTGTCATAGGATGACATGGATCGAACACATGACAATGGCCACGGGGATGCTCCTCCCACCTAGTCTTCAACAAAGGCAAACCTTATTGTAATTTTTCAAATGAGATAGTTGCAGAAAAATGTCATATTATTATGTTCTTTTCTTTAGGGTTTTGGAGTTATTCTGATAGTTTTACTGATATTCCTGTCACAAATTGATGTTCAAGATAGGGGAAAAGCGTCTGCAACAACATAGGCAATAGATGCAGATATGGAGAGGATATCCCAGATATCCCTAACCTTGTAAATATGGTCAAGAATTTTTTTTATAAAGTTAGTGTAGAAATTCTTGCCATTTTGGTTGTTCCAAATCCAACTGAGGAGATGTTGACGAGGAAAGAGGAATTGATGTGGCAAGCACATTGTTATAAAGTAAGCAATAATGAATCTTTAGTTATAACAAAATTTCAATAAAGGTTTATATTTTATACTATTTTATGTCATGAACTAAAATATGCATGTGTTCTTCTTACATGATTTTTTGTGTACTCAAGCAACTGCTCATGGACATTGTGGTGAGGCCGTTACTAGTACAACTCCCACCTCAGGTAAAGTAATCCTCAAGTTAATAAGTTACAAGGAATTTTTTCTTTGGAACATTCACAAATTTCATTGGACTTACTGATTAGAAATGTATATTTTTCATTGGACTTAATGATACCATAGATACAACTAGAGGAAAAGGTACAATTACAACTAATTCAAATTTTCTAAGAAAATCTCCACTCGAACTTTATTGAAAGCTACTCTTACTTTTATTATTTCTGAATGTCTTTGCTAACAAATTGATGTTCAAGATAGATTATTTTAGAATGTCTTAGTGCAGGTGACTCCTACGAGGACTGCCCCTCCGAGATTGCCAATTGCAATGTCAAAAATAAGGAGGGTGCAAACACCAACGGCTTCACAGTCTACACCTAGTAAATCCTTGCTTTGCTATATTTGGTTTTGTGTTAATTATGATTTGATAATTTGTACTTTAATCTTGGGTGCATTTCATAGTGGATTAATTTTGTGCAGTAGGAGATACATCGTCTGCTACGCCGGATACATATCAGAGTACTTGTATTGGTGATAATTTAACATTGTTTCCTGGATCTACCCGTGTTGCTAGCATGGGAGTTATGCAGATATCATTGTTGATGGCGGATAAAGAATTGATGCCTTTAAAATGTCTTAAGCTTCCAAGTACTTTAAAATTATTATTATTTATATTGTAATTGTAATTTACTTATTCATAAGAAGTTTTGGATTGATGACCCCATGACGTTTTTGAAAGGAACAATTATTTGTATAAAATTATTTATGACTTGACATTAAAGATATTCAGGCCCACCACGTATAAGGTGGAACATCATAAGTGAAATAACCCTATCCCACTATTTTTATTTTATATCATTAATTGGTACAATATTTTTCCCTTCATTCCATTTCTTTTACTATATTCAAGGTACACAACTTTAGTTAATTTTTCTATCTAACAATTTTGTGTTTTCTCTTAAAAGGTGGAACTTACAAGATAAAAAATTAAAAGAACAACTCATAAAAGATTTAAAGCATGAGTTTGGTAGTAACATTTTTTAGGTGAAGAAAATTTTAGAAAAAGCTGCCAAACATCTTAAGACTATGAGGGACTCATATAGAAGGAGTCTAGTCTAGAACCTAAAGTACTAGCGTCCTCCCTTTATTTCAATGAGGCATTAGAATGAATTCATTTTGGATGCAAAGGAGAAAGGGGATACTCAAAGAGGAATTACACCACCAAATGAGAAAAGAAGGTATGCTATAGTATTAACTAGTAGAATGTAATTATGAACTAATTAGTGATCTTTATATCTATATAATCTAACATATTTCAAACTTTTCATAGGTTGCAGGACACATCAAAGGCAACAAAGGCTAGGCTATAAAAGATTGGGCAGCACAAACTTGGCTCTGGTGGTTATTCGAAAGTTCAAGCACAAATTGTAGGTAGTAGTAAATGAAATTCTGGATCAAAATTTTTATAAATTGCAAATAATTTTGTTTAATCAAACAATACATAGAGAATTCACAATATTAAGCCAAAAATGTAGGACTCAGAATTTAATTTAGAGGCCACAGAATAACACAAAAAAATTTCCTTCAAGGAAGGCTACAAAGTTGTAGCTGAATGCCTACGCCAAGCTTCCAGTAGCCCAACCCAAGAGTCTCCTGCATCGGTTCAATAGGTAAATAGGCCAATGAAAAATATTTGAAATTGAATACTTAAGAAACAATCTATTTGATGTGCTATTGTTGCCCCTTCTGGGGTTTCTGCTAACACCTGCCCTTTTGTGGGCTCTTCTAGCTCTTTTGAGGTTTGGCAGAAGGCTATTAGTAAGATGGAGGATGAATGGACTACAGTTAAGGGAAAGAAATCTAAATCATCTACTCCTTTTGATATAAACTTATGTTCACACAAGGCTAAGAAAAATTGTAAATCTTGATCGCCCTTTGTTGCTCTTTCTTGGGTTGTTCTTTTTGGTAGGATCTTTAGTTTGATCCTTTGGCTTGCTTGGTGGGGCACCATAGTGGTATTATGGTCTTCCAAATTCTCTATCTTTTAATGCTTCTGTATAAGGTTTCGGGACCTTTCAAATCCTATTTTTACTTAATCAGAAAAATCTATTTGATGTTAATTTCGAACATAAATTGACTATTTTTGTTTTTAAAAAGAAAACAATGATAAGAATACGCCTGACATTGCAATGCAGCCTCCTAATCCTAACACAAAACCTGCACCGCATGACGAAGGCCATGATGTGCATTGCAGTGTTGATGGAGGTGTTCATTTTCTATTGAAAATTAATTATGTAATTATTAATATAATTTAACATCTTTAATTGAAATTGGTGTAACCTTTTTTGTGTATATTTTAGAGCATACAAAATGTCATGCTGAACGAGAGGAGGATGTTTGGAGTGATCACCATGTTGACTTTGGGGATGACAAAAATGTTATTATAGATGATATGGCACCGTCAGGTAAAGAAAATCTCTATTTTGTTCTTTTAATTTTTTTTTTTTGATTTATAGTTCTTTTAATTAATGAAATACTTGTAACACTAAGATAAAATATTGTGAATTTAACCCATGTAGTTGTTATTGCAGTAGACCTCCCTTTGGCGCAAAAGCCTCATGTTCCTCCACACATGAGGAGGAGACATGTGTTGAGATTAAAAGCAGTAGAGGAGGGGAATGACGTAGATATTGATGCTCTACTTAGCCGTTACCTTAAAAAAATGAACAAGAAACAAAAAAATAAATGATTGTAATTAACCTTTTTTGCTAGTGAAAGAGCGTTGTCTTAATGAATGTAATTTTGTACTAGTAAATGTTGATGAATGATGTGTTGATGAATTATTCATGAATGTTGTGTGTTGATGAATTTTATGTGTTAATGAATGTTATGTGATTATAATGATTGAATGTTATATTTAAAAAAATGGATGAATGAATGAATGAATGTCTTCACTAGTTCTTTTCTCAAGGTCTTCACTAAATTCCCTTACTTTCAATGCAGATCCAATGGCCAGACACTCTTATAAGTCCTATTCCTCAAGGACAAGTACCCCTCCCTAGGTACACTCAAGTCCTATTCTCTTTGCATACAATTCTTATCATTCCTTCAATAGGATAGTATCATTTTGATGCTTGACTTGTCATTATTAACTAATGGATTATTGTCGATTTCTCTTTTCTATCATTATAGATCACTATTTTTTGATCTCATAGTTTATCTTTGATTTTTCTTACTTCAAAAACAATGGATAGCTTTAATCTTAGCTTGACTATCCAAAATTTGCAACCTTGATTGTTTTCATTATTCACAACATTCTCTATTCACTTCCCCCTTATTGTCCACTTCCCCCTTATTGTACCAAGTATTCATGCTTTCACCATTTATACCAATGCCTTCCTCTTGGTCATCTAGAGGATCATCCATAGAACATTCCTGCCAGCATGCAACAAAAGGATTAGAAATAAAAAGTAACATTTGTTTATGTAATTAACCTTTTTTTCTAATGAAAGAACTTGGTTTTAATGAATGTAATTTTGTACTAGTAAATGTTGATGAATGATGTATTGATGAATTATTCATGAATCTTGTGTGTTAATGAATTTTATGTGTTAATGAATGTTATGTGATTATAATGATTGAATGTTATATTTAAAAAATGGATGGATGAATGAATGAATGTCTTCACTAGTTCTTTTCTCAAGGTCTTCACTAAATTCCCTTACCTTCAATGTAGATCCAATGGTCAGATGCTCTCATAAGTCCTATTCATCAAGGACAAGTACCCCTACCTAGGTACACTCAAGTCCTATTCTCTTTTCATACAATTCTTATCATTCCTTCAATAGGATAGTATCATTTTGATGCTTGACTTGTCATCATTAACTAATGGGTTATTGTCGATTGGTCTTTGCTATCATTCTAGATCACTATTTTTTGATCTCATAGTTTATCTTTGATTTTGCTTACTTCACAAATAGTGGATAGCTTTAATCTTAGCTTGACTATCCAAAATTTACAACCTTGATTATTTTCATTGTTCACAACATTCTCTATTCACTTCCCCCTTATTGCATTAAGTACTCCTCCTTTCACCATTTATACCAATGCCTTCCTCTTGGTCATCTAGAGGATCATCCATAGAACATTCCTTCTAGAATGCAACAAAAGGATTAGAAATAAAAAGTATCATTTGTCTATGTATCCATAGATACATTGGATTCAACCTCTTCCCTTCCACTTGTTCATCAACTTCTTCTTGTATAATCTCCATCCTTGGAGACAATTTTGTCCTTCTAGCCCTGTCATGACTAGTATCTCCTGCAACTTCATGCCTGGTCTGTTCATCTAAGACTCGTACTACCTTCTCTATCAATCCCTTGTGGACTTTAATAGGGAGATTGGTCTTGGTTCATAAGGAAAGACAATACATAGAGATAGAGGAAAGGTCTGCAGTCACAGAGAGGGTTGAATTAAAGAGGTTTGATTAGGAAGAGTGCATATGGTGAAGTATATTGAGTAGAGAGTAAGAGGTCTATGAGAAGACATGTTTATGTAAATGTAATTTTGATAATAAATTGATTATATTTTATTATCAATCTTGTGTTCCTAGTGTGTGGACAAATTGTGGAATGCGAAGCAGTCTACGCTAGGGCTTTTGGGTGAAGAGTGGAGTTGTGTGAGGAGATCACCGATCGTGAGGTAGTTAGAAATTGAGAGTGTGAATAATGTGTGGAAGGCTCAAAAGGATCATTGTAGGTATGCAAATTCCTAATCGGTTGAGATTTTGAAGCTGCAAAGAAGAGAGTGAATGTGTGATAAATATTGCAGTAGATGAAAGGGGGAATATAAAGAAGAGGATGATCTTAATTGTGAGGAGGCCCATATTGATTTCATTTTTGTAGTGATATTGGGAAGAGAGATATGGGATGTGGAAATTACCAATGAAGAAGAGTTGCATCCAGGAAGAAATAATTGAGAGAATCCCACACACATCAAGAGAAAAGAGAGGAGGAAATGATCACGATTGACCATTAGTTGGTGAATGAAAGTGATGAAGCAGAAATTACCTCCTAGGTTGAGGTAGTGGAATAGTATTAATGAGTTCCTAGTATTTGATTAAGGACTAGAAGATGATTTTGTGTTGTGTGGAGAGAAGATTGAAAGAATTGAAGAGTTGGTTAGTGTATTAAAAGAGAAAGTCGCAATAGTGGATGTTAAAGAGGATAAAGGAGATGTGAATGCAACAATAGAATGTGAAAATGTTGTAGATGATGATGAACATGAAGTGGATATTGGAGTAGTAGAAGAGTATGAGATAAAATATGAAAATATTGAGTTTAGATTGCCTGTATTTGCAAGGTCGAAAGTAAGATAGAATGAAATTGCATATGTGCACATAGGTGTTGAATGTTTGTGTATAGAGGAAGTTGAGGATGTTGCAGGATATTTTTGGAGGTGGTCACTTTGTGGTGGACAAGATTACATGAAGAAGGAGAGGAGAGTAGAAATTATTTGGAGGAGAAGAAGAAAGATCTATTAGTGGAGGATGTCAAACTACAATGGAAAAGAGTCCATGAGAAGGAAGAGAAGAAAAAAAGAACACTTGGTGGAGGAGGTTGGAAATAGTCCCAACTAAGTGTTGAAAGAGGTGAAGGAAGAAGACTCCTACTAATATACCTAAAGAAGTAATGTATATGTTGTAGGTTGTAATATATGCACAAAATCCATCAGTTGATCACTATCTGTCAAAGTTAAACAATAGAAGCTGATATACCTGAAGATAAATTATGCATGGAAAGAAAGAAATAAATATCAAATTTTGAAACAATTGAGGTGGAGAATTCATATGAAAAACATTTATGTACATATAATTCCTTTTGGTGTGCGAGAATTCAAAAATCTCAACCAGATTGTAAGCTTCCCAACTGCTATCTTTGACAAGTTTCATATTACAGATATAAATGAAGGAGATCTTGTTAAGTTTATGTTACAAAAGAATAGGTGGAAAATGCAATTGATAGATGTTAAGCTCTCAATGGGCATTTTATGAAAGGAAGATAAGTTGTGAAAAAATATTCTTAACACTAATCTAGCGAGGGAGATCTAGCACAAATTTTCTTTACAAACCTTAATTGTTACAAAATAAAAAACACATTTGCAAGGAGATAATAACATGCATAATGATTATACCAAAGAACACACGATATAGCATGGGGAAAACCCTTTTGGGAGAAAAAAACCAACACTCCAAAAGCAAAACACTTTGTATTACTAAAACAACATTTAAAAGTGAGAAAAACAATAGGGAAGAAAATACGTCAACAAACAATATATAACTTTGTGTTGGAAATGCTTTGGCTACGATCCAAGACACAATGCTTCAATGCATTCATACTTCCTTTCTTCATGTTCTTTTAGCATTCCTCCCTTATCTTGCCATTCTATTACTATTGCTTCAAACCTTGCCCATAAGTCTTCTTCTCCATCGAGCCCTTGTGGACTTAGCCTCTCCTTAACTTGAGCAACTTGTTGGGTCTTCTCATAACCCATTCCTTGACCTTTTTTAGCAGGTCTCCCATCCATAAACTTCCTCTTTGCAACTAGCCTCCTCATAGGCCACACAACCTTCTTCTCAACTCCTATATGGCAACTTGTGCCCCCCTTAGAATATGTGATTCCCACCATTTTCAACAAAGATTCCCTATATCGTGAATGTAGGGAAACACTAATTAATGATGTTTGCAAAATATTTTCCAACAAAGGAGAAGAATCTGGTCTACTTCAAATGCTTTGGTTAATTGATGTTGTACAATGCTTGGGAATAGCTAGATATTTTCAAGAGAAAATAAAAATGGAACTTGGCTATGCTTACAATTTGTAATCACTGAAAAGAGGACATGATCATTCATGTGAGTAATCAAGGCAAATCAGGGAAAAATCAAGGCAATTGAATCCAAACAAGCATGTAGCCAATCAAAATTAAAATCGAGCTTCAATTCAATTTAATTAAAAATCAAAGCCATAAAGATCAATTAAAACCTATCAAATCATGATAAATTAAATCAATGTGCAATCAATCCAATTAATTGTATAGTTTGAATTAAATCAAATCAACCCATTCAAGGGGTGCACATGGCTAAACAAATTAATTAAATTCAATTAATTAAGTCCTATTTTCTCTCAACACCACATGAGAGGAAAAAGCCTGAACCAATAGGATTTAAGGAAAGAGTTCACATGGATCAAGCCAAAATGAATCTCAATCACTCAATTGAAAAGAACATCTTGTCCACTCATCTTGTCTTCTTGTCCCAAGCTTTGAGGACAATCCATTTAAATTATCTTCAAATGGTGGAACCAAAGACTCAACTCAAGCCTAATCATGATCAACTCTACTACACCCCCTATCCTTGCCAAATCCTATATAAGCAAGGCATAAATCACTCATAATTCATCCACAAATCTAAGAATTGCATCTAACCTCTTGAGAATTATAGCTAGAAAGGCAAATTTAGAAGTTAATTAAGCATTTCAATTTGGAATTGAACTATTTTAGCTTGCTTTATCATATTTTCTTATTCTAGGACTATCATTAATGGAGGCTTGCTGAGAGCTTCACCATTAATACTCCTAGTTAGAGATCCATAGAGTGCTTAATTGCTTTCATTTGTTAAAATAGATCTTCCTTTGTGGTTAATTTAGTTATTTTATTTAATTGTATGCAATACTAACCCTATGAAGGTACAATTTCTAGTACACACAAGTATGTATATTTTCTTTAAAAAAATTCTAATGTACATATTTATGCAACTACTTGTTGGAAACTGCAATTGAAACAATTGTTGCATTGTCATTGATGTCAAACCTTAACTGGTAAGACTATTGCTACTTAGGAAAGTATTATATCTATTTGAGTGTTGCTAAGGGGATAGGAAAGGTTGGTAACAATAGCACCTAAGGAAAGGTTGAGTTATCTTGATACTACAAAGTGTACTTGACTATGTTGCACAATGATGAGATAATGTATTGTTTATCTTAGTAAGACTGAAGACTAAAATGGTAGGCTTGACCGAGCAAAGAATGGAGAAATCATGTTTAAGCCGAGTAATGTTAGTGTCGACCGAGTTAATGTATGCCAAGAAAAATTATAGTGTTGACCGAACAATAGTTAATTGCCGAGGAAGATAGTGTAAGCCACGGAAACATTTTTAGTAATGACCGAGCTTTCTACATGAAGACCGAGTAGTTGATCAGAGTATTGACCGAGCATCAGCAATTTTATATTTGAAGAGAATTTAATTTTGGAGCCGACATTGTTGAATTCTTGGATTATGTAAAATGTGTTGACTTTATTTATTGGTTGTTTGAAAGCATTAAATGCACTGTAAAACATTTTATTGTAAATGTTTAAGAGATTTGAGATGATTCTAGAAAAGGAGCCGAAGAACATGAAGCGGGTAGATTCAATGAATCTGACCTAACCCTAAGATCTACGAATGAGATTGAGCGGCATAAGATGAGTTAACCTAATTGAGGAAAGTATAAAGGGAACCTGAACATTTGGATATGCAAGTGCATGGGTGAAGAGAGAATGCTAGAAGATTAGTAAAGTTTTATTGACTGAGTAAGCAGAAAAGGCTGAAGGAGAATTGTGGTGGTTGCTTGAAGAAAAGTTTCGAGCAGATCAGAGATGGAGATGGAAAAGTTTCAAAGTCAGTAAACCAACATTCGTGTACGAAATCGAATCTGATATTTGCAAAGTGAGTTGTATATTTTTCAAATAAATATTGTTGCTACTTTCTAACCATTGTAACAATCAAAATCCTTTTAACAGAGGTTGACCTAACAGTCATATGTTAAATCCTTTGAACAAGGTTGCATTCTAATGGAGTGTATGTAAGTCCTATGACAAGGCTCACTTTTAACAGGGTGATTGAAATCCTTTAACCGGGTCACACTTGACAGTGTGTATTGTAACCTTTGATAGGGTTGGATTTTTACCGAGCTCACTTCAGAAGAGTGAAAATAATAGTAGCATGTTACAAAGTGGTTTTTCCCAAATTGGGTTTCCACTATAAATCCTAGTGTTAATACTTGTGTGAATGTTTTGGTTTGAACATTTTTGTGTTTTACAAGTTAAGTTATAGCTAGGTAGTTAACTGCATTGTTATATGTTTCTATTATTGAATCAGTGATGACTGAGTTTGTTTCGGTTATTGGATCTGATTTAAGGAAAAGTTTTTGAGATTGTTTTATACATCAGGTTCTGAGAACAACTGATTCACCCCTCCTCTCTATTGTTCTAAATCATATTAACAATTGGTATAAGAGCTTTGTTGCTTATTATTAGTGTTAACAAAAATCAAGTTTAAAGGGGCTTGAAGCAAATGATCAGGATGTATAAGGAGGTACCGAAGATGAATAAGGAAAACTTCCCTGCATTGAAAAGCTTGATGAAGCTGCATCTAGCTGGTATTGGTGACTCTACAAAGTACTACATTGAGAATAGCTATGTCTCACCTGTCGCACCTTTGACTGCCAAATAAATGAGAGCTAAGCAAGAACATAATTAGACAATGCTGAAAATTGCATCTACCCTAAGCTATCCAGAATTTGAGGACATTAAGGATTGCACAACTGCTAAGGATATGTGGGACACACTTGCAAGGATCTATGGTGGTGACTTGAATGTGCTGAAAGCAAAGGCCGAGAGTCTTAGAGGCAAGTTTGATGAAATGAGAATGCAAGAAGGTGAAAACATTGCACAATATTGTAGTAGAATAAAAGAAGTTGTGAATGCTATTAGAGGAGAAAATGGGGCTATTGATGATGAAACTATAATTGGGAAAGTACTAAGAACCCTGTGTCCTATATATGCTATTAAGATCTTAGCTATTTAGGAATCTAGATGCAACTCTGCTAATGTGCTTACTTTGGAAAATTTGGTTGGTAAGCTGACTGCTTTTGAACTCTCTAACTATGATAATTTCACTGTTGGAAGCATTGGTAATGTTGAATCCGCTTTCAAGTCACAACTAGTTCTGAACAAGCCAAAGAAAGAAAAATAAAGATGCATCAGTGAAAGTGAAAGTGATGGTGAAATTGAAAGTGACAGTGACACTTCTGATGAAGAACTAGAAGATCTAGAAGCTCTTCTGGCTAGAAGACTGAGAAGGGGAAAATGAAAGTATAAAGGTAAACTCCCTATTATATATTTTTCATGTAATAAAGTTGGTCATATAGCTACTAGATGTCCTGACAGGAAGGATAAAGATGATGAAAGGAAAAGCAAACACAAAGACAAAAAAGATGACAGAAGCTACCGATGGAACAAAGACTACAAAGGAAAAGGTAAGAAATCTTGTTACATTGCTGAAAAATAAACTCACACTAATAGTGATGATTTTGAAATTGAGGTAGTTTATGTTGCAATGAAAGATGAATCTGATGAGGATGAGAAAACTGCATTGATATCCTATGTGAACAAGAATGATAAATGGATTATTGACAGTGGTTGTTCACATCACATGACTAGTGACAAAAATAAGTGTGAGACCTTGCATCATTACAGAGGTAAAAGTGTAAAATTTGGTAATGATGCACCATGTCCTGTTAGAGGAAAAGGTTTGATTAAATTGACTGATAAGATATCTTGTGAAAATGCATATTGGGTTGAAGGTCTTAATTATAATTTGTTAAGTGTTGCTCAGCTTAACAAAACTGGTTACCGAGTGGAATTTCATCACAAGCAAGCTAAAATATTTAATGCTACTGGAGAACTAATTGGAAGTGGAGATCAAACTAGAGGTAATTTTTTCTATCTTGACCTATCTGAAGAAACATGTTTAATTGCACAAATTGATGATATTTGGTGATGGCATAAAAGGCTATGTCATGTTAACTTTGACAATTTGGTAGAGATAGGTAAGAAGAAAAAGGTAAGAGGTCTACCTAGATTGAAGAAACCTGCGAATGTGATGTGCAAGGAATGCCAGTTAGGAAAAATGACAAAGTCAAGTTTCAAGAGCAAATCCTTTACTTCTGAAAACATTTTAGATTTGGTTCATATTGACCTTTGTGGACCTATGGGTGTACAAAGTTACTGTGGTGCTAGATACTTTATCTTATTTGTTGATGATCATACTAGGATGACGCATGTAATGTTTCTAAAAGAAAAATCTGAAGCTTTTCAATTCTTTAAGTGGTATTTGGCTAAGGTCAAGAAGGAGACATGTAGAAACCTGAAATGTCTTAGATTTGACCGAGGTGGAGAATTTACATCAAATGAATTTAATCTGTTTTGCAATGATAAAGGAATTAAAAGACAAATGTCTACACCTAGAACACCTCCACAGAATGGTATAGCAGAAAAGAGAAATAGATCTATCTTGGATTGTGCAAGGACATTGTTGATTGAAAAGAATGTGGCACAAAAATACTGGAAAGAAGCTATAAGCACTGTTGTCTACACTCTTAACTGGGTATAGATCAAGAAAGAAAGAAACGAAGCTGATAGCAAAAGAGAACCAAAATATTATAGATCTTTTGTGTACATTGAGGAAGAAGAAGAGGCAAGTAACAGACTTGCACCTGATGCCGAGTCTCGGGTAGGCAATGCCGAGCGACAAATAGATGCTGCTGAGCATCAGAAGAACAGTGCCGAAAGAGAACAAGAACATGCCAAGCTACAAGAAAATGCTGCTAAATATCAGGAAGAGGTTGTCGAGCATTCAAAATTTGAATCTGACAATCTTGTTGAGGAACATGATGAAATAGAGGAGAGAGGAGCTGAACTTGTTTTGGAAAAATATGTAAGAAGACGTCACAAGCCCGAACAGATAATTGGAGACAAAAATACTGGAATTCAGAACAGAAGTAAGACTAAGGATCCAACATGCCTACTATGTGAATTTGAACCCAAGTCAACTAGAGAGGCATTGGAGAATGAAGACTAGATACAAGCAATGACCAGATTGAGAAGAATGATACTTGGACTTTGGTACCGAGACCTGAAAACAAAAATGTTATAGGAACAAAGTGGGTGTTTCGGAATAAGATGAATGAAAATGGTGAAATCACTAGAAACAAAGCTAGGCTGGTATGCAAAGGCTACACACAAGAAGAAGGAATAGATTATGGGGAGACAGTTTCCCCTGTAGCTAGATTGGAAGGAGTAAGAACTTTGCTTGCATATGCTACTTATAAAGATTTCAAGGTATATCAAATGGATGTCAAGTCTGCATTTTTGAATGGTATACTAGAAGAAGTTTACATAGAATAGCCAGAAGGTTTCATTGATCCAAACAGAAGACACATGGTGTGCAAACTGAACAAAACACTATATGGATTGAAACAAGCTCCCAGAGCATGGTATGAGAGGTTGCACAACTACTTGATACAGATTGGATTTTCAAGAACAAATGACACAAGCAATCTGTACATGAAAGATGAAGAAGGTATAGGTATCCTGTTGGAGAAATTTTTTGTGGATGACATTATTTTTTGTGGACAAGATGGATTATGTAAAAGATTTTCAAATGAAATGCAAACTGAGTTTGAAATGAGTATGTTTGATGAGATCAAATTCTTTGTTGGTTTACAAGTATATCAGAGGAAGAATGGAATTTTCATTACACAGTCTAAGTATGTTAATGAAATACTGAAAACTTTTGGGATGGAAGATGCTAAACTAGTGGGAACTCCTATGGTTACTAGACAAAAGTTGTCTAAGAATGATGATGTTGCAGAAGTGAATCAGACTTTGTACAGATCCATGATTGTAAAATTGCAGTATGCTATACATAGTAGACTAGATATTGCACTAGCTGTTGGGATTGTGGCAAGATTCTCTACCAATCCTAAGGAAACACACATGATGGCTGTAAAAAGAATTATGAGATACTTGAAAGGAACAACTGACTTTGGTCTATATTATAAGAAGGATGACAAATTTGAACTCAGAGTTTAAATAGATGTTGATTGGGCAGGAAATGTAGATGACAAAAAGAGTACTAGTGGTGGAGCTTTCTTTCTTGGATAGAGATTAGTCTCCTGGACAAGCAAGAAACAAAATTGCATTTCCCAATCTACTGCCAAGGCCGAGTATGTTGCTGCTGCAGTAAACTGTTCAAATTTGGTATGGATAAAACAATTGTTGATAGGCATGAAAGAAGAAATCACTGAACCTATTGTTATTTTTTGTGACAACACAAGTGCTATCAATATTTCTAAGAATCTAGTGATGCACACTAAGACCAAGCACATTGCAATCAAGTATCACTACTTGAGAGAATTAGTACAAGATAAGGAAGTTTGAATGGAATATGTGAATACAAAAGAACAATTAGCAAACATATTCACTAAAGATTTACCTAGAGAAGCTCATGAGTATTTGAGAAGTCAATTAGGGGTTCTTCCCCTAACTGAGGATGTCTAGACTAGCTAGGAGCACTACATCAAATGTGCTATAGCAGAATATTTGACAAATTGATGTAGAAGATTGTCACACTTTAGGGTTGGCCTAGAGTTGTGAAAAGGAGCAAAGACAAGGAATCAATCATAAGCAAGATGATAGAGGGAGAAACACTAAGTTGCACAGATATTATCTACATCTGATGGATGTATGTTTTAGTTGCTAATTTGGCATTTTTGTCAAAGAGGGAGATGAACTGATATGATAACACATGAAACTGAAGCTAAGGATGATGAACTGGAATGAAAGGATCGGGATAGAGGGAGATCTGATACTTCTGACGGTCACAGAAGTGAGGCTTATAGGATTCTAAATCAGAATGAAGCTAAGGATATTATAAATAATTCTCTGATGGACATATAAGTTTTTGGATTGGTTGGTAATCCATGTGTTATTCAAGTGATATCATATGGTGTTGCCATCAATGCCAAAGAGGGAGATTGTTGGAAACTGCAATTGAAACAATTGTTGTATTGTCATTGATGTCAAACCTTAACTGGTAAGACTATTTCTACTTAGGAAAGTACTATATCTATTTGAGTGTTGCTAAGGGGATAGGAAAGGTTGGTAACAATAGCACCTAAGGAAAGGTTGAGTTATCTTGATACTACAAATTGTACTTGACTATGTTGCACAATGATGAGATAATGTATTGTTTATCTTAGTAAGACTGAAGACTAAACCGGTAGGCTTGATCGAGAAAAGAATGGAGAAATCACATTTAAGCCAAGTAATGTTAGTGTCAACCGAGTCAATGTATGTCGAGGAAAATTATAGTGTCGACCGAACAATAGTTAATTGCTGAGGAAAACAGTGTAAGCCGAGGAAACAATTTTAGTAATGACCGAGCTTTCTACATGAAGATCGAGTAGTTGATCACAGTATTGACTAAGCATCAAAAATTTTATATTTGAAGAGAATTTAATTTTGGAGCCGACATTGTTGAATTCTTGGATTATGTAAAATGTGTTGAATTTATTTATTGGTTGTTTGAAAGCATTAAATGCACTCTAAAATGTTTTATTGTAAATCTTTAAGAGATTTGAGATGATTCTAGAAAAGGAGCCGAAGAACATGAAGCGAGTAGATTCAATGAATCTGACCTAACCCTAAGATCTACGAATGAGATTGAGTGGCATAAGATGAGTTAACCTAATTGAGGAAAGTATAAAGGGAACCTGAACATTTGGATATGCAAGTGCATGGGTGAAGAGAGAATGCTAGAAGATTAGTAAAGTTTTATTGACTGAATAAGCAGAAAAGGCTGAAGGAGAATTGTGGTGGTTGCTTGAAGAAAAGTTCTGAGCAAATCAGAGATGGAGATGGCAAAGTTTCAAAGTCAGTAAACCAGCATTAGTGTACGAAATCGAATCTGATATTTGCAAAGTGAGTTGTATATTTTTTAGATAAATATTGTTGCTACTTTCTAACCATTGTAACAGTCAAAATCCTTTTAATAGAGGTTGACCTAATAGTCATATGTTAAATCCTTTGAAAAAGGTTGCATTCTAATGGAGTGTATGTAAGTCCTATGACAAGGCTCACTTTTAACAGGGTGATTGAAATCCTTTAACCGGGTCACACTTGACAGTGTGTATTGTAACCTTTGATAGGGTTGGCTTTTTACCGAGCTCACTTCAAAAGAGTGAAAATAATAGTAGCATGTTACAAAGTGGTTTTTCCCAAATTGGGTTTCCACTATAAATCCTAGTGTTAATACTTGTGTGAATGTTTTGGTTTGAACATTTCTGTGTTTTACAAGTTAAGTTACAGCTGGGTAGTGGACTGCATTGTCATATGTTTCTATTATTGAATCAGTGATGACCGAGTTTGTTTTGGTTATTGGATCTGATTTAAGGAAAAGTTTTTGAGATTGTTTTATACATCAAGACTTGAGAACAACTAATTCACCCCCCCTCTTTGTTATTCTAAATCATATTAACAACTACTATAAATACTAAATCTATAAGGTGCTTTAAACTCCATGTAGTACTATGTTTAGCATGTTTCGTGGTCAAATAACTTGTCATCATTAATAGGAGCTAGAATCAAAATATTATTGAAGATCTCAACATGACAGCATTAGGATTTCGTATGCTTCAATTGAATAGTTATGATCTTTTGTCAGGTGATAAATTTTTGAATTGGTTTTGAATTTAACTTTATAGACTCAATTTTTACAATCAGTAAAATATATTCCATTTGTTAGCAAATGTAATTCAAAAATTCAAAGGTGAGAAAGGAGAACTCATCAACATCAAACCTAGTAATGAATATACTAAACTAGCAAGCATGCTAAATTTATATAAAGCTTTAGAACTAGATTTTCCAAGAGAAGCAATATTGAAAGAGGCTAAAGTTTTCATAGTAGCGTACTTGCAAGAAGCTATGAAGGAAATTGTGGGGATAGAAGAAAATAAAACCCCACTTAAAATGTAGGTAAGTACTTTTTCATATTAATCACAATAGCCAAGTTGATGGATTTTCCTACCAAGGAGTTTAAAATATGTTACTATCCTCTTTCATGATATTTTCTTTATACTAGCCTTTTTTTGAGGATAATCATTTGATAGAAGATGATTGTAGAATACTGAGATGATGAATGATGATTATGAAGAAGATTTGAAAATTTTGCACCAATCTGAATTGGATCAATCATCATTTTCAAATCTTCTTCATCAATCACCATCATCCATTTTCCAAGAGAAACACCTTTCTCTATATGAATCTTGGTTTACATTTCTTTGTAATCTTGGTAATTTGAAGCCATCAATGGAAACTTACAATCCTAAACAATTAGTATACCATTGATGGCTTCATAATTATTAAGTGAAAGGGAGTTTTCTGATCCAAAACCCCCTTTGGTGGCGATCCTATGCAGTTCCACATAAACACGACACGTTCCTTATAATAATTTTAATCTCACAACAACTGAGAAACATAAATGTAGGCATCATGGTCACAATTCTTTGGATATACAACATAATTAAGTGTTATATTCAGACGATGCAATGCAACTACTACTCCTCCGATTCTAAGTTGTCACTGTAGGACCCTACACTGTCAACTTAGAATCAGAGGAGTAGTGGTCATTGCATCATCTGAATATAGCACTCAATTATGTTGTGTCTCCAAAGAATTGTGACAATGATGCCTACATTTATGTTTCTCAGTTGTTGTGTCCTTGGACCCCTTATGACCCCTTATGACCCTTTACGATCCCTAAGAATACATCTTAGAGGTCTTAACGTGTCATAAGGGGCCATAAGAGGCTCCTAAGAGGGGCCAAATGAGCTTCCACCTTCACATGGTTGGACCTGTTAGTAGAGAATGTTCCACTATTCTCGAAACAAAGAGAAGCTCAATATTTCAAGGTCCCAGGGACAAACAAAATTGTTTGTAGTCTTTAGTTCATGAAACCGTCCAAACCTGTTTATACGCTTTTGCAACTCATCAACACTGGAGGTCTAAAGGAATCAATTATTTGGTCAATTATGAGAAGGTAATCAAATTTTTTCTTAGCCCTAAAGGGCCTATTTAATGAAGAGGGGGATGCAACTAGTGACAAGGCATCAACAAACAACTCTATCATCCTGCTCTTCTTCTCATCAAAGGCTTACTTAAGTAATAGTCTGTGTGCAAATCCCACTCCATCTTTATCTGTCATTTGAGATCATATGAACTGGAAAATAAGAGAATTTGAAGAGTCACGATACATTTAATGGTACATTCAAATACAAGACTGCAGTTAACTTCATATTGGTCAATACATGACTGCCCACTAATATATATATATATAACTCACGACGTCATCATTTTTTGACCAAAATGACTATTTAAATAGACGTCCACACTATACTCATGACGTAAAAACTAGTCGAGCATTCGACCAAGTTTGGTCAAAATTCCGCATTGATATGTCGGCTAGCCGTGACCACCTACTAGGCTATTTTGATGTTAATATGGTCAAAATTTTGACCACTATGTTAGTCGAATGTTCGACAATAAATAAACTGGTAGAAAAATTGACAAAGAAAGTTCAACAACATAAATGGTCATTTAGTCGACCAAATTGCGTCAAAAAATAAACTAATGTGCGTCGAAAATTAGGCCAAAATTTACTAGTGCCAATTGTTTATTTGAGATTTTTGATTGAGGATCTAGTCAATTGAGAATTATTGCAACTTTAAATGATTTTGCACCCGTTGCGTTAAAACTTCTACGATGGTGTCTAAACTAGAGGCATCATCAAATCATTCACTTTCACTCATGGGTTTTCACCTTATTCATAGACTATAACAAGAAGCCTCAGTGAGTGCCAATAATCTTTGTATATCATAAAATAAAAGGCACATAATCGCCTTTATGCTAATACCATATTGTAAAATATAGAAGATACGAAATCTTCATAATTATCAATATATAGTATATGCTTTACCATTTTCATTCAAATATAAGTTATATATATATATAGGGTTTCCATATCCTATTTTTTAGGAAACTTTCTATAACAACTCTCCTAAATAAGAAAGATGCCTTCAGTATAGTAACCTATCATCACTTTTGCTATGAAAAAGAAATATGGGTGGGAGTTCATGCAGAGTGGCGCCTAGGGTTTTAGGCACGTCTATTGCAGATGATGAAGGGTCATCTAAGGATGAGGATGATGATAGCAGTGGGGGATCCTCTCTTCTCTGGCCAGAGTCCTTCACATTTGATCTAAACTATGTCTTCCTACAGAGCTCTAATATGCTGTGTGGATGGGCATTTGTCTAGTGTTCGTGTTTGGGGTGTTATCTTTGATCAAGGTTTTTTTGGACGTGGTTTGGTGTAGGCTTGGTCCAGATGTCTTTCGCCTCTGGTTCCCTTGTTGTGTTGCATCTCCCTTCCCATTTCATGTTTTTTGGTGGGCAAATTTTTACTTCTTCTTTGATTATGGGGAGCTGGTTTATTTGTTCATTTCTTCATTCTCCTCATGCTGTCATTGGGCCTACTCTTTGGGTTGGAGTTGTGCTCTCAAGTTTAGGGTTTGTTTTCCTTTGTTGGTATTTCTATGGTCTTCAAGGGTCTTGTTTTTTTTAGCAACATTCTTTTGGTGTTGATGGCCAGGTGTTGGTTGGCTATTCCCTTGAGCCCAACTTGGCTATTCTAGGTTTTGGGCTTTGGGTGTCTTTCATTGAAGCTCAGGTGCTCCTTTGGTTTTATCTTTTGTGGAATAGTGTTGTTCATGGATGGCTTCATCCTTGCGATAGGTTTCGTCTCTGTTTCCCTTTGCAAATGGAGGTGTTGATCCCTATTGAGGTGGGGTCTCACTTTATGGCTTAGGGGATGATGATGGTTACCCTACTTCTCTCCTCTTCATTCTCATTTCCTATTGAGGTGGAGGTACAACCTATTAAGGTGGTTTGTTGATAGGTATTTGAGGTGTTCAGTGGTAGCTGGTGGTCTCGTTTCTTTCTTGGTTATTTGCTGGTAAGATGGATCTTGTCTGGGACTCTTCTTCCTTCGATCCCTGTCTCGACTATCCATTTTGAGGTGGGTTTCTCTCCTATATAGGTGGAGAGGAGTTCTTTTATTAGGTTGGGTTTTTTTTGGAGGGTTATGCTGGCTCAGGTTAAGGGTTCTTGGTCAAAACCCATTATTTTGCTTTGAGCTAGTGAACTGGTAAAGTCTTATCTTTGTGCTAGTTTTTCTAACAGAGTTGGCCTTTTCAATGGTTGAATATGACAAATCAAAGCAATTACATTGATTTTTATGCTTTTTTTATGGGACAACTTTATTTTACTGCTTTATTTGCAATTTCTCTTCTTACAATAGTATACAAACAATTGCCAAAGAAGATTATATGCCACTTTTAGATCTAAATCCCCTTTCCATTTCATCATGTAAATTCTCTTGAGTATTCAATAGTTAACTCACAAGTGGTACTTACCTTGTTGTTCATTTTCTTTTAAATTGTTTTTCTCAAGTTATGAATTATCCTTTTCATCTTGTGTAACAATGATCTTTTCAAATTTTTGGACTAACAAATATCCAATTCATCTATTGTATCAAGTAATTTCTCAAAATAGAACAAGTTATACTCCTTGCCCATCATTTATTCACACTCAATTCGATCACATGGACTTTCTAGTTATTGCACAATTGCTCAAAGGGAAGCACTCACAAATAGTAGAAAACAACAATTGAAACCACAAAATAATTCCTATCCCACCCGAGGATGGAACACCTACATCGCATTGAATGCACGAAAACCACCTTACCAAAATTGAATGCCCACGTACTCAACACGAAACCTCAAAAATTGGGTGGTTGAACACACATTAGCCCTTGAAAACCACGCCACCACCGAGGAAGAGATATTGTGGGCCTATTTGCTGGTGGGAAAAATTTCAATGGGACGACTAAAAATTTCTTAGCAGGAAATAACCACACTAAATGCTCACAGGAAGAAACATACATACATATGTGAATACAGACAAATATTTGCTACCAAATGTTGATACTGATACCTAGACAGGGACATTAAATTATATATACATCCATATGGAGAAAGACTCAAAGTTACACACACACACACAGATATATATATATATATATATATATATATATATATATATATATATATATATATATATATATATATATATATATATATATATATATATATATATATATATATATATATATATATATATATATATATATATATATATATATATATATCATATGGAGCACTCGTTTAAGGAAATCAGTATATGAATAGCATGCACAACATAGTGGAATACATAAAAACAAATGTGCATAATAATACCTAAATAGGTACATAAAAATATATATAGATTGATATGGACAAAGGTTGAAAGGTACACACACACACAAAGAGAGAGAGAGAGAGAGAGAGAGAGAGAGAGAGAGAGAGAGAGAGAGAGAGCTCATTTGATGTGAACACCATACAAATGGTACAACCAAAAAAAGCCTATTAATGTAACATACAACAAAAGAGGAAAAAGGGACAATATATGCATACACATATATATACATATATATAAATTATGAGGGTTTTCATTGCCTTTTGATATTGGATGTTAATGTTTGATACAAAATGAATTAGTAGTTTGTTAAGCTTTTGAGTTGATAATATTAATGTTTGGTGAAAACCCAAATAGTGATTTTAATGCAAAGCAATACACTAAAAAAATGTAATGATTTTTCAAACTTGTAGAAACAATCATTGTAGAAGAGCTTCATTATGAATGGGGCTACTTCACTATATAGTGTACCCACATTAATTTGTAGACCTTATAAGGCCATTAACACAAAAACCACTATTTAGGTTTTTGTCAGGAATTAATATTATAAGCTCAACACCCAATATGATATAATCACAAACATGCTAAAAATGAAAACTATTTTTGAAAATCACATTTGCATGTGTAATTATAAATGAGTCAAGCATAGAAAAGAACATACAAAAAGGATCATATAAAGCTTGCAGTAAATGAATAAAAATTAATCCAACTAAATATATTAAAATTTGAACTAATATCTAGAGAATGACAAAATTGACAATTGTTAAAGGCTTCCACAATTGGTAACATAGTACCAAAGATACAAAGTACAATTTTAAGTATCATAATTCTAAGTAGTCTAAAGGCAGTTATGTTTATAAAGCATATAGAAACCATAGAAAATAGTTTATGCATATGTATCTAATGACACATATGACAAATGGGCAACCATCAAGTACAAATGGAATTATTTAGTAGTAGCCATCCAAGTGATAGATCTTCAAGTACATATGACAAATCATATAAAACTTGTAAAAAATGCATAGAAGTTAATGCAACTGAAAGAGACAATAGAACAACTAATAAATGTCAGAGGTTTCCAAAATTTGAAAGATATTACTAAAGATGTAGAACTATAGCTTTAAGTATTGTATTTGAAAGAGTTCCCAACCCAATTTTGTCTTTAAAACATATAAAATCTACAACAAGAAGTTGATGTATATGTTAGTTGTCAAAGGCATGTCATTTGGAAGCCACCAAAAAAAAAAGAAGTTATGCACCAATAGTCATTCGAAAAATCTCTTGAAGCAAGAGCTTTGACTCATTGTCAAATTCATTTTTTGTAACTTTAGTGATGGTTGCTTTTAATTTGCTCTAGGAATTTTATATTTTAGTTGTAAGCACAAGGGTTAACACATAATAAGAGTAAGTAATAGAATTTATGATTTTATTTGAATCACCCTCATGTTTGAGCATGTTAAGCTCCTTTGTAGGTATTTGTAGTGAATATGTTGTGACTTCATCAAAAGTGACAACCCAAATACTACATGTGTGATCTTGAAGTTTTAATTGCAACAAATACCTATAGTTGCACTTTGGTACATTGTTTGACATCTTGCACAAAACCAAACATTATCACTTTGTTGTTCATATTTCTTTTTACATTCCTTTCCATTGAATTACAAAGGACAAGCTAGATACGAGAAGGAATCAATTTTGATGAATTTTACAAAATCCCTAAAGGTGGTTTGAACTATTTATGGCATTGCACTAGTACGTTCAAGGAAGGATGTGATTGTCATTCTACTATATGTTGTGTTAAGCTGACCAGGGCTTGGTGACAAGGAGAGAAGTTGAGCATGTATTTCCCCTCTTGATCTAAGAGCCTTTACCTCAAGGATGGAAGGATTAATAATCAATGTTATTATTGTTGTATTTATTTCTTTTACATTGAAGTAACCAACACGTGCATTCCAAACAAAAAGAACCACACGTGTTTTAGAGACGTACAATTTTTTTAATTCTTGTCCAATTGGTTCCCACAATACACCCCACAAATTGACAACAATAGAAAAATTGGACATATCATGTATTGTCATAGTTCTGTCTTTTACCTCGTTGTTGTCTTTTCTATGTACTATTGACAACTCTTTAACAACAATGACAACACCAATCACATCAACCAATTGATTATCGCTACAATTTATGATTTTATTTGGAGGTGTAAATTGTGAAACAACGGTCGACTCATAAAAACCACGATCACGCTGCTTTAATATTGACATTTTGTCCAATATAATCTCAAAATTACTATTTAACTTATTGAATTTTATGTTGGCCTCTTTAACAGAACCTTTCGAAGCACAATAAAATGCCCTCACCTCGACTCTATTGTAATGTAGTTATGCTATATAATTAAAACAAGTTATTCTGACTTCTATTCCTTCAACATTTATGATGTCAAAACTAAACACTTGCCCTCCTTTGTCTGGTCTATTGAAATGATGCATTTTCCTTTTTTTTGTGACATGGCCTTTTATTGTCCACTTGTTTTGGAAAGGGTTTAGTGATTTCATAGGGGTAATATTAATAGGGGTTTCATTTTGTGCAAAATACAAGTGCAAACCAAATTTAAGGGACCATTTAGCTGAGGGGGGTGTGCCCCGTGCCAACATTTGTTGCTCTTGTTCTTGGAAGAGGTATCTAGGCTTTCCAAGCAGCACACAATCGACATCTTTGATGTGTAGGATGAATATTATTATAGCCCTGCCAAAGGAGGGAATCAAAGTTTTCATGACCACAGCTATGACAAAAATAAGCATTTAATAAAAATAAGAAAAATGAAAACACATATAGTGTATGCTACCTTGAGGCCCAAATATTTATGCAGGCATACAT